>CAJQZJ010033126.1:317477-341140 GCA_907164525.1 Lophiomys imhausi | reverse complement strand
GTGAAGCTCTGGCCTCTTGATACCAACCGTCTAAAACTGTCTAGGATAGTTAAGTAAAACAAACTCCTAGTAATGCAAACATGTCACTTTGTTAGCTACTATGACAGTCTATCACAGATATTCTCTAAACTACCCAGTAATCAAGTTGTTAAGAGACAAGCAACATTTGCTTATCTAAATATAAGAGATGGATAGGGCATCTTGAAAAACCCCAAGAGATCTTCAGAATATAGCATTCAAAGATGTTATCTTAAATTAAGATTTTTTTTTGATATCGAGACATATCAGCTCCTGACAGCACCCCCTATTCTACTCCAAGTAGAAGATAAGCATCGAAGAATCTCCAGTGTGAGATGGTTGGATTAGTGGCAAGCCTATCTCTCGGCATGAAAAAACCCCTTGCTCCAACTGCAGACAGACTGCTGTCCAAAAAGGACAAAACTTGGTAGCAGGGAAGTCGACAGCCTAACTCTGCCAAGACAGGGTAGGTAAGTCCTTCATAACCCCGGCTCTACAACAAATGTCTGTCAGAGAAACAGGACCCAAAGCCTGAAGACTGATGCAGGAATGTATGGAGAGAAAATGGGAACTGTCCAGCCAGTCATTGGTATGTGCTTTCTTAGTTTTGGAAGCTGCAGGCCCTGCACTTCCTATATAAGCAGATATATTTATCCCTCTCAGGTCTCTGAGGTGGTTGAACAATAGACAGCTAGAGTCTCATAGTTAAATTTTGAGTTGTTTAGGAATCAAGAGGGTGTTATAGATCTAAGAAGATACTCTTAAAAGTGTGTTGCAATTTAGTATGAATGTTGAGTCAGATATAGACCTTTAAACTCATGGAGATGGTTAGATAGTAGAATGTTAAAGTCAGGGGCCAAATATGTATAAACTGGACATTGGGAAGGTATACTGGGCCATTTAACTCTCATAAATGTGGCATATTTATATCTGTTGTTTTGCATAGTATTTACTGTTATAAGAGAAGGAACCTTCTGTTGGACTGAAAGGGGAAACTTCTGGGGGGAAGAAGGTGGAAGGGCGGGATAGGTTGGGCGAATAGGGAAGGGTTTGTGACTGAGATGTAACTTGAGAAAAAAAAATAAAGTATTTAAAAAAAAAGAATGATATATAAGTTGGGTTTTGTCAAGTTAACACAAATGTAGTTATTTCTTGGAAGAGGAAACCTTGATTTAGAAAATGCCCTTGTAAGATTATCATGTAGACAAGTCTTGATCAATGGCTGCTGTAGGAGGGCCTAGCCCACTGTGGATGGTGCCACCCACTGGAAATGTCATTATGGGTTGTATAAGAAAATAACTGCTATGGAAATCAGTCTGGCCATATCTTAGAACTCTTGGAATAGCTCTGCCTCAAGACCCAGTCATACCACTTCTGGGTATACATCCAAATGACTCCTCACCAGACCACAAGGACGTTTCCTCATCCATGTTCGTAGTAGCCTTATTTGTAAAAGCTAGAAACTGGAAACAACCCAGATGTCCCTAAACTGAGGAATGGATTAAAAAAAAAAACTGTTGTACATGTACACAATGGAATACTATTCAGCCATCCGAAACAACAAAATCATGCAATTTGCATCCAAATGGATGGAACTAGAGAAGCTCATCCTGAGTGAGATAACTCAGACTCAGAAGGATGCACATGGCATCTATTCACTTATAATTGGATTTTAGCCATATAGTACAGGATAACTATACTACAGCCAATGCACCAAAGGGAACAGGAACATTGACTTTGTTGCCTGTAAATGAGACATTTTGCCCTATTGGTGCTGCCTTGTAGGCCTCAGTGTGTGAGGAGGCTCTTGGTACTTATATGATTGCTGAACTGGGGTGTGGGCCTGATATGTAGGGACACTCCACTCATGGAGGAGTGGGATGGAAGGGACAGCGGGTAGAGGATGGGAGGGCAGGTCTGGGAGGGGTGGAAATAGGGCACCGTGATGGAGATGTAACCTGAAGTAATAAATAAACATTTAAAAAACACAGGATGATACAAAGTTTAAAAAAGAAAGAAAAAAGAAAGAAAGAAAGAAAGAAAGAAAGAAAGAAAGAAAGAAAGAAGGAAAGAAAGAAAGAAAGAGCACAGGCAGAGCAAGCCTTGAGGAGCAGGGTAGTAAACAGAGTCCTTTATGCCCTCATGTTCCTTCTGTAAATTCCTGACTTGGCTTCACCTGGTGATGGGCTGTATGCCATATAAAACCTTTTTCTACAAATTTCTTTTAATTATGGTGGGTTCTTTTCTTGTTGTTGATGTTTGTTTTGTTTTTAATCACAGCAATGGGAAGCACACTGGAATAGAAATTTGTATGAGGTTCATGGGTTGCTTAGATAGACCTGATCATATTTTTTGAGAGGATTGTGGAATGACTTTGGAATGTTTGACTGGAACAGCCATTGGGTACTCAGAGTTTATTGAGCTTTTGTGAGATTACAGATAAGAATGCTGAGAGGGGGAAGGGAGAACTGTCTTGTGAAATTTCAGAGGGAAACAAGGACTATAAGTGCTGTTTCTGTGAAATTTTGAATTAAGAATGTGTGAAGTCTGGTCAGCTGCGTCTGAAGAATCACCTGTGACTAACAAGAAACCGACACCACAGACGTGAAATTTCTGCCCTGCCAGAAGGGTCAGTGCTAGTTAGCGGAAGCTGACAAGTTATCAGTGATTATAGAGAGTAGCATCATTAATTTTAAATCTTCTGGGAATATTTCCTCAAGCTCAGAACACAGAAGCTGCGGCCCAAGAATACCAAAGCTGAATATCATCCAGTCAACTAACCTTAATAATATATAAGCATCTCACACGTCATAAGGTTTCCAAAGTATGAATTGGTCACAGAAATAACCAGAGGCTGCCATGGTGAGAGGCCAGTAGAGCACATTAGTGAATGAGCAGCCTCAGTTGCAGTGGACACTCCAAAGATGAAGAGAAGAGGTAGTGGGGAAAACCTGAGGCTTGGCACAGTGAAAGATCAGGAGAGGCCATTGATGAAGATGTAGCCACAATTGCACTGTAGACTCCATGATTGATGGGAGTCATAAAAAGAGGCAGAGGCTTTAAACTCATGGACATGGTTAGATAGTAGAATGTTAAAGTCAGGTGCCAAATACATATGGACTGGGCATTGAGAATGTATGCTAAGCCATGTAACTCTCATAATTGTGGCCTAATTATTTCTGTTGTTTTGTATTGTATTTCTAGTTATAAGAGAAAGAGCCATTGGATGGACTGAAAGGGGGAGATGTTGGGGGGGAAGATATACCTTAAACTTAAAAAAAAAGGAAGGGGATGGGTGGGTTGAGGGGGAAAAGAGTGTGAGGGTGGGAATATAGGGAGGAGTAGGGAGGGGATTGTGATTGACATGTAACTTGAAGAAATAAAAAATAAATTAAAAAAAAAAAAAAGAAGCAGGGGCTTGTCACAATATAACAGGGTCAGAGTCCCAAAGAAATGCTAGTAGGCTGTGGATGAAGGTATAGTCTTTAGAGATCATAGCATGTTGGAGATGGCAGGACCATGGAATGATTTCTAAAAACAACAGTAGCTGGGGAATAGCTATGAGCCTCCATACTCATATGGAGTAGAGGCAGTCTGAGCCTTTGAAACAAATTGTGTACTCTGTGAATGGCAGAGCTTGAGAAGCAGGTCTGTGCCTGTCAGACAAATTGTATATGCGGTATACGGAAGAACTGAAGACATGGGTCTGACCTTATGAGCTGTGTAAGGCAGAACTAAAGAGGTGGGGATGTGTAGCCTTGTTGTGGATTCATGGAAATAACCTAAGGCTACCATGGTGAGAGGCCAGGAGAGCACATTAGTGAATGAGCAGCTTCAGTTGCAGTGGAGACTCCAAAGATGAAGAGGTAGTTCAGAGTATTGTGATTGACTTTGAGATGTTACACACTCATTTTTTTGCACCATTGAATTTTGATTTTGGTTTGATTTGAATGTGACAGTGCCCTGGTTCTTTCTTCTCATAGTAAAGAAATTATTTAAATTTTTTAAACGTTGAACAACACTAGAGTTTTGAGGACATATTGGGTTTTCTAAAGAGAACTTGGCAATAACACAACAGTATAAACCTTTACACTGGGTAATCTCATAAACATAATTTCCATAAAACTTGAATCCTTCATTAAGACCGCATGTCATAAAGACTGGCAGATGGAACAAGGTTATAAAATTCTACCCTTTGTTATTGCTTTATTTTCAACAGCTAGAAAATAGCATCAACCTAGATGTCAAACAAATGAGGAATCAATAATGAAACTGTGGTACGTAAACACAGTGTAACATGATTCAGCTGTAAAAAATGGCCTCGAGCAACTTGAAGATAAATGGATTGAACTGGAAAAAAAATGACATTGAGAGGTGTCACTCAGACCCCTAAAGACAATTCCACATGTTCTTTCACATATCAGGGTCATAGTTTGAAATCTTTTTGTTTAGTATGTTTAACATGGAGTGTGCAATGGAGCTAATATACTAGAAATGGGCCAATGGTGGAGGGAGTGAATTCAGGTAAAGAGGTAGTAGAATATAGGTGAAATGAAAGTAGAGAGGGGGCATACTAGAGGCAGAAGAGTTCAAAAGGCTCTGGAATGATTAAGATCTGAAAATAAGCAGCCAAGGAAAGACTTAACTAAATGAGGTATGAATGACAAAGCTATCAAGAATCTTTAAATCAAAGTTAAAAGGGATAACAAGAAGGGATGGAATGTGTGAGGACATGCAGAAGATACTGGGAGCTAAACGCATAATCAGGGATAGTGATAGGAGCGGGGGTAGGGGGGAAGAAAAAAATAAAGAATGAGTTAGCCAAAACTAAGAATGTCTGAGGAAGCTTCATGAAATCCTACTAGCTTACAAGACAATTAAGAATATAATTATTTTATGTAAGAAGGAGTTTGAGTAGAAATATCTCACATTAGTAAATAAAACTATGCTGCAGAATATTTGATCACATTTCAACCCCAAGATTATAAAGTATATAAACCTGTTTCACAATGAGGGATGGCTCAATCTTTAACCTTAGAACTTTCTGTTTTTTTGTAAACAAATGCTTATGGTATGACTCTGTCCTAGCACACATCTTTAATCCGAGAGCTTTCTGTACACAGGACTAAATAAAGTTAACCCTACGTCAAGAGTTAGAGCAAGAAACCAGTTGTCAGGGATTAAACAGAAAGGAGGAATATTGAGTTGGAAAGTATTTAAGACAGTGTGGAGAAGAAGAAATAGCTTTCTAGCTTTGGGCTTTTGGCTTTTTTCTTCTGGGATGTTGGTGGAGTAGGAATGTCAGGGTGCTTTCTTTGCCTCTCTGAGCTACCAGGCTTTCAACACAATACATGACTCCTGAGTCTTCATTGGTAAAATCAAAGGACAGGGATTTGATTTATTTATTTATTTATTTATAACAACAACACTACTTCCAGAAGCACTCATTAGAAGATTTCACCTGAATAGTATTCCATTGTGTAACTATACCAGTTTTTTTTCATCCATTCTTTGGTTGAGGGACATCTGGATTGTTTTCTGGTTTCTAGATATTATAAATAAAGCTAACATGAACATACTTGAGGAGATGTCCTTGTGGTTTGGTAAAGAATCTTCTGGATATATGTCCAGGAGTGATATGGCTAGGTCTTGAGGCAGAGCTATTTCAAGTTTTCTGATATCACCAGAATGATTTCCATAGTGGTTGTACAAGTTTGCACTCCCACTAGCAATGGAGGAATGTTCACTTTCTCTACAACCTCACCAGAATGTGCAGCCATTTGAATTTTTGATCTTAGCCACCCTGACAGATGAAATCTCAGAGTCATCCTGAGTTGCATTTCTGTGATGATTAAGGATGTTGAGCATTTCTTCAAGTGTCTCTCAGCCATTAGAAATACCTTTTTTGTGAATTCTCGGTTTAGTTCTGTTCCCCATTTTTTGATTGGATTCTTTGGTTTCTAGGTGTTTAATTTCTTGAGTTCTTTATAAATTTTGGATATTAGCCTTCTGTTGGATGTGGGGTTGTTGAAGACCTTTTCCTAATCTGTAGGCTGCTGTTTTGTTCTAATGACAGTGTACTTTGCCTTACAGAAGCTTTTCAGTTTAATAACATACCATTTATTGATTGTTGGTCTTAGATCCTGAGCTGTTGGTGTTCTGTTCAGGAAGTTGTCACCTGTGCCAATGAGTTCAAGGTTGTTCACCACTTACACAATGGAACACTACTCAGCTATCAGAAACAAGGATATCTTGCAATTTGGAACCAAACAGATGGAACTAGAAAAGCTTATACTGAGTGAGCTAATCAAGACCCACAAAGATACACATGACATTCTTCACTTATAACTGGATTTTAGCCGTATATTACAAGATTGCTGTAATCAACAGATCCAGGAGAGCAGGAGCAAGCACTTTACTGCTTGTTAATGGGACACTTCACTCTAGTGGAGTTGCCATGTAGGCCCCCACTGCAAGCAGAAGCTCTTAGTCCTCATGTGACTGATAAAGTGAGGGGTGCTGATAGGTGGAGGCACCCCACACCAGAGCCATGGGATGGGTGGAAAAGGGAGTAGAGTGTGGGAGGGTGGGACCGTGAGGGGTAGAGGGAGGGATCTGTGGTGGAGATGTACTTGAATTAATAAATAAACTTTTAAATAAAAGAAAAAGATTTCAGCACTAAGTTCTGTCTACTTCCCTACAAGCTATTACTCAGGGAGACATCCCAATATTATATGTTATTGCCATTGTTCTTGGTAACATAATTAGGCAGCAAGACACTGTTGCTAAAGATACCACATACTTTCCAAGACACAAAATAAGTTTTGAGCTGACCAGGGAACTCTCCCAACCTTGGTACAGAAACTTCTTATTGTGGTTAATGCAGAGACCTGTTACTGTGGAAAATGCTGAAAATAAGTGACTCTGAGTGCTCAGCCATAAATTGACACCCCTCACAAAGTCTCCAGATATTGCAGAAGAGGAGGAGGAAATAATGTAAGAGCTGGAAGATAGGGAGGAGGGCTGTGAAATGCAGTCATCTGGTTATGACATGGCTATGGTTCGCATGAATGTACAGAAGTTGTGCTTTCTTACATAAGACCTGCACAAGATCAAGCCAGTTACAAATTTAGGCATGGAGGAGATAGGCAAAACTCCCTAGGTCCTATCACTAGCTTGGGAGCTTGTAGCCATTGATGGCTGCTGAAAAGGGGCCGTGGTGTTTCTTTAATGGTGTGGAAACTGGTGGGTCCCCCTTTTCAGAGAGGATGGCACAAAACCTGTGTGGATGTGGATGGCACTAATTGGACTCAGTGACCTAAAACTGTAGTCAAATAATTACAAAAGTTAGAGGTGAACTTTGAAGGGAGATGGGATAGAGGATTGTGGGAGGAGTTGAAAGGGACAAGGAGGAAGAGCTATGATCAAGACACATGTTGAGAAATGCCTCAACAGTTAAGAACATCCACTGCTCTTCCAAAGGATGGAGATATCACTACTTACTTATTCATTTATTGAATGGATGCGCTGTACACAGATGCTGTACTATAGGTTATGGATTAAAAGTTTGCTTCTCTACAAATTCATTAAGTTTATATCTTTATGTCAGTCTGGATGTAGGGCTTGCAGGAAGCTGACACTTATGAGCTGGATGTAGGCTTTTTCTATACCTTATAATTTATTTATTCATTTCTATATTCTGATCTATTTATTTATTCATTTATTAATTATTACATTTAAGACATCTAGTCTATGATATTTTGTTTTAATAGCTCAAAGTAAGCCTCAGTGCTGGGAGAAATAACTAAAACTACAAATATGATTTATCCACTCCCTAAACTCACATACCAGTCACAGTTACAACTAGAGAAATAAGCACAGAGTATCTGAATTCTCTGCTTAGGAAAACAGCAGAATACAAACAGAGAAATGTGAGTCTAGACATCTGAGAGAAGGAGGTGAGTGGGCAGAAGGATATCACAAGGTAGAGATGATACTGAGTTGGGACTTCAGGAGCCATTTTTGAGATTTCATCTGGGTCAGGGCTGGAAATGCTGGAAATGTCCAAAGTCTGAAGCATTTGTACATTAGAGATGTAGCCTTGGGTCATGGGAAGCATCAAGGATCCTTTGAAGATCATTCCTGATCTGAGTTTGAACTCCTATGGCACTAGGTGGCAGCTGAACAGCGACTTTTGAAAAAGAGAAATGGGAGAATGCTGTCATGAATCACTTTGAGTGGCTTGTTCAAGTGAAACTATATCAGTCCCTTCCAGGCACCCTGGTGTCGAGCACAGCTAGATCTATCAGTTATTAAGATAGTCATGAGTTGTGGGAGATGAGAGACAGCCCAAATTTGACTTGCTGCATTACAAAGGAAAGTGCAGATGTGCTTGGCTGCTCAAGTGAGAAACAAGCTAATCCAAACAATATTCTTCTGTGCCTGTTTATTGGGAGTTCTGAATTCATTTGCTTTTATATTTTTAAGTCTGCAATTATACATGCTAATACTATGCCCCAGTGTAGCTACAATCAGTAACAATTTTGTCCTGTGCAAGGCCCCACAGTGCAAGCTTGTATCATAGAAGATGGGCACTGTCAAAGATTGAAAGTAGAATTCAAAAGGGGATTGAGAGATGGGATCTGAGACTGATAATTGCTATAGACATTTTCCATATATGATGTGGTAGTGTTAAGCATTATAAATGTTAATTGGTCCTGTTTGCTGTCTGTTACATTGTCTCTGATTGGTTAAATAAATGCTGAGGCCTGAGATTGGGTAAAGACAGAGAAAGGTGGGACTTCCTGAGATTAGAACAGGAAGCCTGCACTTTAGACAGGATTAATCCACTCCAGCCAGGAGCAGGAAGAAGGAGGACACACACCATGGGTTAGAAAAAAAGAACCTCATTCCACATGGCTAGGAACATCGGCATAGAGTGGAGAATGGCATTCCAAGGGGGATGTATGTATATATGGGGTCATACTTGGGTAATAGAATTAAGAACTAGCTTAGGTGGGCCAAGATTGCTCAATTCAGGTCAAGGCTTGTTAAAATCCATGTGGTGTCTGTGTTCTCATTTATAATGGCAGGTTAAGAATTAACAACTGGTGAACCAAGTAAATATAATATAAATACTAGTAAGTAATTTAATTAATTTTTACACATATATGATATGAATATATATATACATATATATGACATATATATGTAGAAGTATTATTGATTTGGGGGGCCTATATTATCACTGTGGACAGTGGCACTCTTGGGTTACTGGTCCTAAGTGCTATAAGAAAATTGATTGAGCACACCATGAAGAACAAACTAGTAAGCAGTACTACTTTGGGTTTCTGCTTCAATTCCTTCCTCCCAGTCATTGCCTTGAGTTCCTGCTTAGATGTCTTTCAATGATAGACTGTCATTTGGAACTATTAGCTGAAATACCTTGCCCATCCAAATTGCTTTTGGTCATGGTACTTTATCACAGGGAACCCTAATTAAGACATCCACCTTTATGAATTTATGCTGCAATTATCAGCTAGTGGGACTTTAGCCTTGGTAGAGGGCTACATAGACATCTGCTGACAATTCAGTCTTGTCATTCAGTGTGAAGAATTTGACACTTCTTCAAATACATGTAGATTCAGTAGCACCAAGGACTATGGAGTGCCAAAAGTAGAGCATTATTTTGGCATGTATGTATGTATGGAAAGAAAGAGGGGGGATGGGGCTTTCAGAGAGAAATTTATAATATCTCTTATGAGACAAAACAAAAACAATGAAAAAAAACTTAGAACATAGTGATGTCTCATACCACACCTTCTGATAAAATTTCAGAATCACCATTCTCTTTGAGGAATGGGTACACAGTTTCATTTCAGTTGTGGACAAATGCTTTTAGGTAAGACAGTATTTTACCTTACAATCACACAATGTCAAGCAAAAGCCATTGTTCTAAAGGAACTGAACCTTCTGCCACTTCAACAACCCCTGAGTGCTGACTCCTGGCTCATTTTTCTTTTCACCTGATGGCCTAGTGACAAGATACGATTTCACAGAAGCAGAATTGTCTATGACAATGGGACATTGGACAGTTGGTCTTGGAAAAGTTAAAGCAACAAGTAAATGATTTTCTTCACTGTAATTGGATGTGAGATAGAGTCGCAATTACACACATGAACTTCACTGCTAATTTGTAAGATTCCAGATAAGATGATTATTTTGAAGAATATTGGTAATATTTGTTATTGACAGCATTGTATACTTATAGATATCTCTGAGGAGTATGATTTTAACCTATTAATAGTGATTTTTATGTTATAATTAAGAACAACTGAAGTGTGTGTGTGCATGCATGTGTGTATTTGTGTGTGTTTGGATAATGTTTCAGTCAACAGGTTTTAGAAGGAGGGAATATTTTTTATGAGCAGGTTAATGGCTTCTCCAAATTTTATTCATATTTGATGTTGCAAAGCTTGGTATAAAATTTTCAAAGTGACCTACTTACTTTCTAGTGATATTTTATGAAAGAAAGTTAGTTTGTACTTTAAACCTTTTCTTTCTTCAGTCCCTTTGGCCACATCATGAAGAATAAGCAGTTTAAATTTTTCTCCAAGCCCTATGTACTTACTCAACTTTGCATTATTTATGATTTAAATATCATATTTGTCACCCTCAATCCATCTCTTGTTTGTATTTCTTTAAATATTATTAGTGAAGATTGTTGTACTGGGATCATATGGATGAACCTGGGAAATTAGACAAACGCAGGGTTAATTGTATTCAATCTCATATAATGTGAATTTTATTTCTCCTTACTTTTTAAGTTTATCAAATTTACTATACTCATTCAGCCTATTATCAAGAATACAGAGACAGTGGAATGACTCAATGGGGAAAGGCAATTGCCACTAAGCCTGGGAACCTGAGTTTGACTCCTGAGACTCACAGAGTGGAAGAAGAGAACCGACTCCTGAAAATTGTTCTGTGACTTCCACACACATTCATATGCAAAATATAAATGTAATAAAATAGAATGTACAGCCTAGTATGTGACGTTGCTACTGAAGAAAGCTACACTTTACTGATATACCAGGGTTACTGAGAAACTCCTAATGCCTAAAGCAGCAGTTTTAATAAATATTCTGTGTTAATCACTGAATTGCTATTTATGTACCTACTTCTTTGTGAGTATGGTGTACGTGTGTACACATATGTGTGAGTGTGTAGAGGTTAGAAGTGGATGAGGGTCACCCTCCTCTATTGCAAACTGTAATTTTTAGGAACAGTCTCTCGTTGAACCTGCAGTTCACCATCTTGGCTAGCCTGGCTGGGCAGCAGGCATCTAGAATCTACCTGTCTCAGCCCCTCCTCTGCTCTCCTCTGGGGTTGCAGCGAATGCACCCTAAAAGTGGATTTTAGGTGGCTTCTAGGGAGCCAAATCAGGCCTTTATACATGAGAAGCAAGCACTTTCAATTCTGATCTTTCTTTGTAGCTATGGATTAAATGTTTTATGTTAATTTTGTGATTTGATATTTGTGGCACCCTCAAATGATATGAATTACTTTCCTTTCAGGTTAAGCAGTTGAGTTCCAGAGAACTTTATTAACCAATACCAAGCTACAGAGTTGGCAAGTGATGCAAGCTGGACTAGGACCCAGGCATCCCACTTCTTAGATGATGCCCTCCCTTATAGCCATATAGCTTAAAGGGGCAGACATATGTCATGGCAAAGTTTTCTGTCCCAGAACACAACTGTTTATAGATGATGTAGCACAGACTCATGTTTTTGAAATTCATCAAGCAGACAAGAGGAATAAACCAAAAACATCCAAGGAAAAATTTGTGGTTGATTTGTATTTTAACAGTAAATGAAAACATTATTTGCAAAGGAGAAGAGAAATAGTCAAGAATTTTTAGGGAATTACAAACAATTGTACAGAAATTAGGAGGAAACAAGAGCCAAAACATTATAAATCCTCAAAGCTTGTATATCTATATAACAAAAATTTTATTGCTCAAACAGCAAGGTTTAGAATTATTCCTAGTTTGTAAAATCATACATGAGAAAACTCTGCACATAAAAGCCTCTACCAATGTGTAACTATGATAAGAAAGATTATAATAGCATTCTGGGAAGAAGGTCCACTGTGTAAGAAAATTTGCTTTTCAAACAGCACAATCTGAGTTCAAATAACAAGCACTCACAGAAAAACCCATGTGTAGTTACACACATGTGTAACCTCAGCACTGGGAGGCAGAAGCTGGCAGGTACTGTGAGCTCACTGGCTCAGGAGGGAAATGTCTCTTAAGATGTAGGTGGAGAGGAGTAGAAGAGAGCACTGCACATCCTGCTTTGGCCTGCAAGTTTGAGCCTGAACATGTGACCTACACAATCATGTATATGCCTCACCCACACAACTCCCCCCCCAACCTCGTCCAGATTAAAATAGTATCCCTTTCTTTAGGAGTGGGATGCAAGGGTTAGGGGGGGTAGAGGGTGGGAAGGAGGGGCTGGGAAGGGGGGAAAGAGGACAATATGATGGAGATGTAACCTGAAGCAACAAATAAATTAATTTTTAAAAAAAGAGAAGAAAAATTATTCAAACCAGTGCTCTTACTATTTTTAGTTGAATCATTATTTGCTATTTTTAATGATTGTTCTAAAGTGCTAAATTTATTGGGAAACCTTTTACATTTTTCTGCATATATATCAGAATGACTGCTTACATAATTTTTGTTGTAAGTGAAGTTTCTCTGCCAGCTGAACAAGTTTATGATGAATGCAGTTAACCTTTTAGATTTTGAACTGAAATAGAGAACCACAGACTCCCTGTTAGCATATAGCTTCCCTTTATTCTTATGTATAAATCTACAGTCACATTGTAAAAATCAATTCTAAATAGTAATTGTGAGCACAATGATTTTTGTTCAGACAAAATGGTATGCTCATTTAAAACATACCGAGGATACAAATGATTAGTGACCAACATAAAATATATATTGAGCTTAACACTGAACCGAAGTCTTCAATTTAGACTGTGATTCAGGAAGCGTCTGATTATGGCATTGGGTGATGTTATGGTCACTTGCTTTATGAACCTGTCCTATGTGTGTCTGGCACAAATATTTTGGGTGTCAAAAATTGATTGATATTTTTTCTCCATATATTCTGGTTTCAAGGCTAAATCATCAATGAAAAAGAAGTCTTTCAACCAATAGGAATATTTATTTATAGTGTCTGCTATCCTTTGTGGCAGTATTTGGTTATTAAAAAGCTGTTTAAAACCTAAATAAATTATGGATTTAAAGCACAACTGTAATTTAATATTTTTAACTCTTTAACAATATCATATTGATACTGAAAGTCAAATAGTTTTTTTTTAGATTAAGAACTAAAAAAATCGAATGCTTCATGATTTAATAACATCAGAATCACTAATCGAGTTTATCTTAAAATCTGTAAGTAGTGTTAACAAAATTGTAATGTTCCTTTTATAAATTTTCTTTCATTTTTTAAATAAATTGCAAGATATATAAGAATGCTTGTTTTTAAAAAATACATGAACACCTGTGTAAGAAGAGCACATCATTTTGCACATTTGTAGATTTTTATTAAGCTTGTTTTTTCAGATATGCCTCTGTTACCAAAGCATAGTTACTACGTTATTTCATGGAGAAGAAAAATCCCAGACAGCAATGGAGAATATGGACCTCATTCTGTTTCTACTGTTAGATCAGCAATCCATGTCTAACTCTTCTCTTTAGGTGTCTGGTTTGTCATTTATGAAATGAGGTGCTTTTTTTGGTTTGTTTGTTTTTTGTTTTTGTTTTTGGTGCTGTAATAGAAAAAAAAATCACCCCTCTAAGTGAAATAGCTGAGTCATTCAGTAAAATTACGTTTAGCTTTTAACGGTTCACACACTGATATCCAGAATGGCTAAAGCCATTTTCAACAGTAAAAATTGACTAAGGGTTTGCCTATTCCTTATGTGCTTTGTAACATTTGTTTTCCTTTGCTTTTTGATCTTCAGCATAATGATTGAGGGAAATATACAATCTCAAGGTTGTTTGGATTTGAATTTTTCCAATTCTCCAATTTCCCAAAATGGATAATGAACATATTTTGAGGCATCTCTTGGCTATTAAAATCTCCTGTTTTGACAACTCTCTGTCCAGATACTAAGCCCATTTCTTGAGTGAATCTTTTGTCTTTTAGATTCTGTTTTTTTTTTTTTTTGAGTTCTTCAAATATTCTAGATATTAATCTTTTGTCATATGTGTAACTGGCAAAAATTCTATCTGATTTAATGGAAGTTTCTCTTCATTCGATGGTTTTTTTTTTTTTTGGTTTTGAAGAAACTTTTAGTTTTACGAATTCCCACTAGTTAAATTCTTAGCAAATGGAGTCCTAGTCAGAAAGTCCTTTCCTCCACTTATGTCATACGAGCACTGCCTATGTTTTCTTCTAGCAATTTCAATGCTCACATTTAAGTATTTGATCAATCTGGAGTTAGTTTTTATCCAAGGCAACAAATAGAGAGTGGTCTAATTTCATTCTTCTGCACATGGACATCCAATTTCCCAGCACCATTAATTGATGTTTTCTTTTCTCCAGAGTATATTTTTGACTTCTTGTCAAATATTAGTTATCTGTAGTTACTTATTGTTATATTTGGGTCTTCAGTTTTGTTCCACTGCTCTACATGTCTGCATTTCTGCCAGTGCTATATTGTTTTTGTTATTATGGCATATGCTCAAGGACTTTACATATGACCCTACAGACACTTGCTCAACTTTGTTCATTGCCACTCTAGCACAATAGCTAGAAATGACACAACCTAAATGTCCTTCAACTGATGAATTGACAATGAGATGGTAGTACATGTACACTATGGAATGCTATTCATCTGAAAAGAAAAATGTAAAGAAAGATCATGACCTTTGCAAGTAAATGTATAGGCTCAGAAAGATTATGTTGAGCAAGGTAACCCAGACCTAGAAAGGAAAATGCTACATGTTCTCTCTTATCTGTGGTTTGGTTCCTAGCTCCAAATCTTCAGATGTGAGTATATAACCTTGCGGAGAGCTGATGAAGTACTCATTGAATATGTAAGAAACAAATGAAGTTCCCAGTGAATGTTATTGTTGCTATGGGGACAACTATGTGAAGGACCAACATCTTAGACCCATGGGTCTTTCCCTAAGATGAAGCTCAGATGGTTAGAAAAGCCTTTCCCTGTTCCAAGTCCAAATGTTGATACCGTGTACTATTTTGAGTGTTTATGAATGATTGACCAATGTGTGTGAAAATTAACAACTACAGCTTTCTGCTCCCACATCTTTACAGTCTGAGACTTTATACACATAGAGACCTCTTACAAAGACTAGCTTACTTCTCCATTGTGCTTTACATAATAAGTATGCTGAGGTTCCAGTTTGTGTCATTCTATAAGAATGCACAGAGTCCATATGACTACAACTTTTCTGTATATCTGCATGTCAGCCCATTCGTCTTCCTCCTAGTCAAGTTTCCAACACTAAGTTAGAATGGACACAACATATCCTGGAGTAACTTTGAAAATAGAAAATAAAAAAGGATTTATGGTATAGGGATGGGGGAGAGGCATAGAAAGAGGATTAGCAGGGTATAAGTGACAAAGCAGGGACAGGGAAACAAGGGTGACATTACTTAGGAAGAAGGAGGAGGATAAATATAAAGAGAGAGGAGAATAAAATAGTAGTAAGGATGTCTGAACATGCCAGTAGGAATCATATTATTGTCTAACTACCTAAAATTACATCTAATACATATAAGTCTGTGTATACATATATATGTTCAGTTTAAATAACATTTCCTATTTGAGATAATAATGTTTCCCATAAGAGGCATAGATTGATTATCTAACAAAATTCCAAACACCAGGCAATATAGCCCCCTTTTCTGTTGGTGAGAGCTATCCAAGAGACTTCCCAAATATTATAGGCTATTGTTATTGTCCTTGGTTGTCATCCAAGAGGTGGAAAGTAAGTTCCTACAGCTGAGGACACCACACATTTCAGATATAGGACCTGGAGGATCAGGGACAGATCTGACCTGAGAGCCTCCTCCTGGAGGACTAGCTTTCAGGGTATCAATACTTGCCATGGTAGCCTCCAAGGGAGAAAAGTAACCAATAGTCCTATCCAGGTATGATGCCTATAAACCACAACAAGATTGGTATGGCGAGATATCACTAGGAGTGCAATAATTGCAAATTTAGCTCTATAATTAGATTAAGTCATGATCAAGGAGAAGGAAATTATGCCTGGTGCTAAAAACAAGTCACCTACCCAAGGTTAGTAGAGTCATAGATTTTGGAATCATCAACTGCCACTTTCCTAAACCAGAATAATTTCTAACTACATCTTAATATTTTTATCTTTATACCCACAGACAATCATAGAGGTCACTCCTCTTCAAAGAAGTATCTCCTTGAAATAAATGGAGAGTGTTAACCAAGCCCACCACCAATGCAGATCAAAATAGCAAGTGATTATGTGGTAGCCAGCTCCAAATGACACATCTGCAACACAACTCTTGTACCTAAGGCTTAGGGATCATAGCAGATGAGGCCGAATGTTTATAAAACCCAGAGGAACAGAAAGCTTGCTGTGAGATTGCATAGTCTCTAAAAATGTCACAAGATACACTGTTGAACTCTCATCAATATGGCTGTCTAAATTACCTGAACAATGATGACATCATTGGACATGTTAGCACAGAATAGGGAAATCTTATGGGACCTCAATCCTTGACAAAGAACTACCTGTAACTATGGAAAAATGAAGGTGGGAGAAACAGTCTTCCAGATAGAAGAGCTCCCTAATTGGTTATCTAATACAAGTGATCAGCTCTGAAATTAATGCATACAAGTAACATTACAAGGACTGAGCATGTTTTATTTGTAAAAACAGGAATATATATGAATGAAATGAGGTGTTTTGTTTTATTTTCCTGTTGTTTGGGTGCGTTAAAAAATATGCAAGTACCATGCTAATTTGCCTCTAGATGCACTGCAGATGTGACTGCTATGTCACATGTGCATCAGTAGGTGACAGAGAGGAGAGAGGCTATATCTATTCAGTGTTCTGACCTATGAACATCTGAATAAATAGCAGCTTAACATTCCTGGGGAAAAAAAGCAAGCTGAATACCAACACCACTTTGTCACCATGGGGTAGCCTGAGATGACTACCAGACCAGTACCAGGCACTCACAAGATGGGCTCCCAGGACAGGAAACAAACCAGAAATTAGAAGAACTCTGCCTGGCTCTAGAAGTGGGGGTTGTGGGTGAGCCAGTCCTACCTTCTGTCTGCTATGTGGTGGTGTTGACTAGGGAGAGATGCCCTCCCCTCCCTTTGCTCTCACCACCATTAACTGACAGGAGATCTGGCCTAGATGGGGTCACAAGAATAGAAGAGCTGTCCCTGCCCTTTACATGCTGCAGCACTTGGAAGAGCAGGCCCTGTATCTTGCCTGGGTAGCACACTACAGCTGGTCGTGGATATGGGGGTTTTGGGTGAGCTATCCCTGAGGGAGTTAGTGTTAGAGAGCCACCCTTGCTTTTTGTCTGCTATGTGGTGGTGTTGGCTAGGGAGAGATGTTCTCATCTCCCTTTTGCCCTCACCATCATTGGCTGACAGGAGATCTGGCCCAGAAGGGGTCTTAGGAGCAGGAGAGCTGTCCTTTCCTGTCACATACTGCAGCACTCAGGAGAGCAGGCCTAGCCCCTTTCCATACTAGACCTGGCCAAGCAAGTGGGGGTTGCAGAACCAGGGCTTTGAGTTGGCCCACTCCAACATCTACCCTATGGATGAAATGCTGGAGTGCAAAAAGAGGTCAGTTAAACAACCCAGGACTACAGGATCTCCATGACACAGGACAGGTACAGCATATGTGAGAGGAGTTCCAATGAGGTTGCAGTACTGACAGAGTAGTGGAAATCAGGGGTCTCATACCAGACCAAGGAGTCATTATAATGAACATTTGCAAGCAGAATATGTGGACAAAGGGGAATATTGTGGGGCATACTGAGATACACTGAAGCTTCCACAATGAGCTGCTATTTTTTATGCTGGAAAAGATCACAAGGGTGGAGGGTGGGTCTGTGGGGAGGTGGGAGATGGGAGGGAACAGGGTGCATGATGTGAAATTCACAAAATAAATTTTTTTCAATAAAAATATATATGTAAATATATACATATATGTGTATATATATGTAATGCATGTATATTTATATTCCTATTTTAATATTGGTATCATTTAAGGAGTACATATACATTGAGAAAATATATATTATAGATAAATGTATGCATATATTCATATACATAAATATATAATTGTTTATACGTGTATAAAAATTATTGAAATAGAGTCCATGAATCTGAGAGAGAACAAGGCACTCTATAAGACAGATTGGAGGAAGAAAAAAGAAGATATAAAATGTAATTATAATTTCAAAGAATTACTGCAATAAAATAAATATCAATAACTCTTATTGTACCTTGTTTGAGAGTTAGCCATATAATATTCACTTTTAAAACTGGACATAAACTTTATACATATCACATAGTTAAGAAATTCTGGAGTTTGAATAACTAGAAATTTGATTCATCTGGTTGTTTTGTTATAGCTGACCTCTAGTAATGCATTCCTAAATATATATTGATAAATCTGATTTGACCAATCTGACATGTGATTCCTCTATACCTGTTGTCAATATTTTGAAATAGAATTGTTACAGTGTCCCACAGGTTTGATCACTTCAGGACCTTGGCAGGCAGCTCTGATCGCCAGATAGAGGTACCTCCCGGATTCCTGAGTACCCAGTTTCAACTCGGTCACTCTGGCACCCAAAAGAGGACCAGCAGAGACACAGGAATGATAAGAACTGAGTGGACTGAAATGTGGGTGGTCAAGTTAAAAGGCTACAAACTCCAGTGAGTCCAAACTCTGTGGATAGGTTGTGGAGATCATATCGGATCCCCCAGCCAGTGTACCTGGCTCTTCCTTGGCGGAATACATGGTCTTCAGCATCTACAGTTCCAGCCTGGAGCAGCAAATTCTTGGCTTTTATGTATTGCCTGAGTGTCATGGACTACAAGGGCTTAGGGCTGAGGGCAGAGAGGCACAGAGGTGCCCTGGGGACCACCTAGGAGGAGCCACGTGGGGGGGAACTGTGACCACAGACCTGACATTTTGACCAGACACACAAGCAGCAGGGGTCTGCAGCTCTAGTTTACAATCCATGGTCCTCTGAGTCCCACTGACATCACTAAGAAAACCTGCTAGAACTCAAGACCCGGCAGACTAGAATAACACATCCCAACCAATCCCCGACCTGAGTTCCCAGTTTGGACACAACTGGAAGGAGTGAACATTGGGGGCACCCACTGAGACCCAACCCCCAACACAAGACCCCACCTAGCTTATGCTGAGCTACAGACCACCAAGATTATACATCCTGTACACCAAAGCTCCCTCCTTGGCACCAGGTTCGGAAGACACTAGGAACAATCAGCTAAGGTCAACCAGTTGGATACAGTTCAGCAAAAGAACAAACTGACAAAAATTAGGGAAATATGATTCCAAAAAATTTTAGTGAAGCTAATACAGCAAGTCCTGACCATATAACTGCAGCTGAAACACTTGAAAATGATGACAAATCTATACTTAGGAAAAAGATAGTGACATTACAAGAAGAAAATAAATGCCTGAAAGAGTTTAAAGAATCCACAATTTTACAAATTAAAGCAATGGAGAATTCCATTAGAGACCTCCAAGTTAACTCAGCCAAACATGAATGGGAAAGAGACAAGGCTATGAAAGATTTGAAAGATTGGCAAAGACAAGCAAATTGGAGCAGGAAATTTATAAAACTGTTCTAGGCCTGAAATCAGAAATGGAAGCAATAAAGAAAACACAAGCAGAGACAACCCTGGAGGAGGAAAACCAAGGGAGGAGATCAGGAACTATAGGCATGAGTATCAAAAATAGGATACAAGAGATGGAAGACAGAATCTCAGGTGTGGAAGAATTATTACAGAGTTATGTCCTTATTCCTATGATTTTAAGCCACCCCTAAAATCATCAGGAAGGCACCATATATGAAAATCTAGGCATCTGTCTGGTGAAATCAATTATGTTGAAGCCAGAGTAACTAAGCTAATTCGATGAGGTGGTGAGAAGCCATGTTGAAACACTGCTCTCTGGCTTTGAAATAATATGAATCTCTTTTTAGTGTACTCCACCAAACACAACCGAGAAAAAAGACATCAGTGTGTATGCAACATTTAACTGGACCCAAGAGTGACAACATGTTCTTCTTCCCATGGCATTTGTGCCTAAAGCCATCACCTCTGACAATGCAAAGATCTTAATTGTGTTTGTAGTTCCATGATCAGTTATTTCCACCCTGTTGTTAGTTTTTTTCCTTTATTTTTTATTTCTTCAAGTTACATCTCAATGGCAGTCCCCTCCCTACCTCCCTATTCCCCCTCCAGTCCCACCCTCCCACCCTCAACCCCCCATCCTCTTCCCTTTTTTTTCTTTTTTAAGTTTAAGGTATATCTTATTTCCCCCTACAGTTTCCCCTTTCAGTCCAACAAATGGCTCTTTCTCTTATAATAACAAATACAATACAGTACAACAGAGGTAATTAGGCCACAGTTATGAGGCTTAACGTACATTCCCAATGAACAGTCCATATGTATTTGGTACTTGGCTTTAACATTCTACTATCTACACATCTCCATGAGTTTAAAGGTCTATATTTGACTCAACATTCATACTAACTTGCAACACAATTTTAAAAGTATCTTCTTAGATCTATAACACTCTCTTGACTCCTAAACAACTCCAAATTAAATTATGAGACTCTAGCTATCTGTTCTTCAACCACCTCAGAGACCTGAGAGAGATAAATATATCTGATTTTATAGGAAGAACAGGGCCTGCAGCTTCCCAAACTAAGAAATGACATACCTGTGGCTACCTGGACAGTTCCCATTTTCTCTCCATACATTACAGCATCGATCTTCAGTCATTTGGCCCCGCTTCTCTGACAGACATTGATTGTAGAGAAGGGGTTATGAAGGACTTACCTACCCTGTCTTGGCAGAGCTAGGCTGTCGACTTGCCTGCTTCCAGGTTTTGTCCTTTTTGGACAGCATTCTGTCTACAGTTGGAGCAAGGGGCTTTTCCTACCAAGAGATAGGCTTGCGACTAATTCAATCATCTCCCACTGGAGATTCTTTGATGCTCATCTTCTACTTGGAGGAGAATAGGGGGTGCTGTCAGGAGTTGATATGTCTCAATATAAAAAATCTAGGGGCGGGCCAAGATGGCGGCGACCTACACTGACGCATTTTGAACGCGGGAAAAAAAGAGCCATAAAAAACACAGAGTTATTGGGCACTGTGCAAAAACCGGAGGGGCTAGACCCCCCCCCCCGGGAACACTCACAGCTCCCAAGGGACTGTTAAAAGTCCCAGGGCAAGGCTCTCCCCATCTCTCACAGCCACTAAACCCGGGATTCGGGAACTCCCATTTGGAGAGGTGCCTGGTAAGATCGATCCGAACTTACAGCAGGCAGAATCAGGGTCCACTTGGCCATAGATCGCTGGCCTATTGGGCTCCCAACACATCAGGTTGAACTTATACCCACTTAAAAAACTTTGCGAGATAGTGGAAGGCTTAGCAAGGAACAAAGAGGGGGATCAGCAGGTGGTCCGCAGTTGCTCGTGAAGCGGAGGGTGGGAGGTTCCAAGAGAGCGCTGGAAGCTGGGAACACAAAGGCGGGCGGGAGGGGCCGAATCCCGCACACTTACGATAGCGCAACTGGGGAAGGAGCACGGCTGGAAGGGCCAAATCCCTGCCAACGCACGGCAGGTCATCTGGGGAGAGAGACAGGCGTGGGCAGGGCCAGGGATCCGTGCACCCACGGCTGAGCTGCTGGGACGAGAGGTCCACTCAGGCAGCCGGAGGATCCGGGGCTTGGGGTACCCACGGGACCCATGGTGGCGCAGACAGGAAGGGAATCAGGCACAGAGTCCAGCCCTGTGGCAAGAAGCCTAGAGAGAAACCAGAAATCAGATCCAAACCTGTATCCTGGAAAATCCAGACATATTAGGTGTGGAGCCAGACCCTGTCAGCCTCCGTGACGACAAACAAAGCCCACAGAATCTGTGCCTGGGCAAACAGGCCCATACTATCAGAACTATTACAGGCTGATAAATCAGAGTGCAACATAGGGAAGTCTGAATTGGGAGCAGTGAAACAATCCCGGTCCATTACTCACAACCTGGGAATAGGCTGCACCAGCTCACAGTGCCTCAGGCGATTAAAACCACAGTGACCTTGAAATCTCCCTGTAAGCAACAACAGATAGCCAAGTATCTTGTCCCCTGCACCAAATCATCCACTGTGGTTCCAAGCACAGAAAACAGACAGCTAAATGCATCCAATGGCGAAAGGTCAAAAAAAAAAAAGAAATCAAGGAATTATGACTCCAACAAAGCAGAATCATCCTAGCTCATCCAATTCGGATGACCATACACCAACAGAAACACATGAAAACATTGACAATTCTGCATTATGGAAAGTGATAGAGTCCCTGCAAGAAGAACTTAAATCTATGAAGGAATTCAAAGAAGCCACAATTCTACAAATCAAAACAAGGAACAACACCATTAAAGAGCTCCAGGCCAAGGTGACAGAGCTTGAACAGGAAAAGGAAAAAGCCATGACAGATTTTCATACAAAAACAAGCAAGCTGGAGAAGGAAATGTAAAAAACGAACAAAACCATACAAGACATGAAAATAGAAATAGAAACAATAAAGAAAACACAGTCAGAGTTAAAAGAGGAAGTGGAGAACCAAGGGAAGAGAACAGGAACTACGGATGTGAGTATCAAAAATAGGATGCAAGAGATGGAAGACAGGATCTCAGACATGGAAGATTCAGTGGAAGAAATCAGTACAACATCCAAAGAAAATGAGAAGGCTAAAAAATCTCTCACCCACATCATCCAAGAAATCAAGGACTCAATGAAAAGACGGAACCTAAGAATTATAGGTATAGAGGAAAGAGAGGACTCCCGACTCCAAGGTCCAGGAAATATCTTCAACAAAATCATAGAGGAAAACTTCCCAAACCTGAAAAAAGAGATGCCAATAAAAATCCAAGAGGCTTACAGAACACCAAACAGATTAGATCAGAAAAGAAACTCCTCTCGCCACATAATAATTGAAACACCAAATGTACAAAATAAAGAGAGAATATTAAAAGCTGTAAGAGAAAAAGGTCAAGTCACATACAATGGCAGACCCATCAGAATTACACTTGATTTCTCCTCAGAAACTTTAAAAGCTAGAAGGGACTGGTCAGATATACTACAAGTCCTGAGAGATCATAGGTGCCCAGCCAGACTACTTTACCCAGCAAAACTCTCTATCAACATAGATGGAGAAAACAAGATATTCCATGACAAAATCAAATTTAAACAATATCTACCCACAAACCCAGCCCTACAGAAAAGCCTAGAAGGAAAATCCCAACCCAGAGAAGAAAACTCCACCCAAGAAAACAAAGGGAATAGA
>CAJQZJ010033126.1:291887-303429 GCA_907164525.1 Lophiomys imhausi | reverse complement strand
TGTGTGTGTGTGTGTGTGTGTGTGTGTGTGTGTGTGTGTGTGTGTGTATACTTTCCAATTATAGTCTCATAAGATTATGAAGCCTTAAGATAAAGTGTCCTAATTTAGAGTAGTGGAGTTCTGAGCTATTAGCTGAAAAACTGTTAGATAAAAACAGTATTTCTCACGAGGAGAAAAGATAACCTGGCTTATTTATATACATAATTTTAATGGGAAGTGAGAATTCGGCTGAAAAAAATCTTTTATTTTGCCTTGCAAACTGGGAGAATGAGAAGTTTATAAATTATTTGCACTCAAATGCTTATAGTTCAGATTTATATAATGATTTAATCATCTAGACCAGCTTGCAGGTGCCGAGAGGAGGACAGAACAAAAATCTACCATGAATAGAACACATGTTTTCCAAATGGCACAGAGTAGGTTTCTAGCCACTAAATGGTACCAGGTACTATAATATGTTTGTAGCAACACTGATGAACAACAAACATATTAAATGTATAATTTACTGCCTGCTAACATTGAATTTCCTGGGCAGCATATGGTTTTAATGCAATCTTAAAGTAGTTTCCCCCTTTGAATATAAAGGAGGAGGATTTTACTTTCAGGAGGCCAAAGAAAGAGACTGAAGTCACTTAGGGAAGAGTAAAAGATTTAGTGTACTGAGCCATTAGTGCTGTGGAGGACACTGGGTTTGATCTTTATTCCCTCCTAGAAGATCATTAACTCTTTTAGACATTTAGCAAATAACCTCTTCCAAGGCTTAGAAGAGTTCATACACTTCCCTAGGAGAGTATTTTGTGTCTCTCTTCACTGCTTCTGTGTTAGATAATTATTGAAACTTCTCTTTGGTGATTTTAAAAGGGAAGTTAAGCTATAAGGTGACTTGATAATTCTACACAGTGAATCTATTTTCAAGGCATAAAACTGTGTGCCCCAAACACTAGAGAATCACATCAAGCCATGGATCTTGGAGTACAACTTTGTTCTTGGCTAGAAAGTATCATACTGGGGAGAAGAAAACACATTTTAGATTAGGGATGGTGTTAAACCCACTAGCATCTATCAAAGAAGAAAGTAAACAGCTTATTTTTTGTAGTAATAAATTTGAACCATCAAGAACCTCAGCTTAATTCAAGATCTAATTCATCTCTATCATTGCTACTAGCAGTACTTTCTTTAAAGTATTAGACTGGGCAGTAAGCCACAAAAATACACGTATCAATCTTCAAGAGTTCTTAGTTGCTGTTACTTTGTTCTGTTTTGAAACAAAGAGGAACATAGTAAATCCCACTGGACAATTTATTAAGTAGCTGTGACCATTTTCTTGTGAGTAAAATATGCTGTTTCAGGGAGTGAAATACAATGCACATTGACAGATGTCTTGGTCTAAGTATTTGCTTAAAGATGGTGCTATATTTCCCCCATCAGCAAACATAGACAAGTCTTTCCACATGTTAGACACTCCTGGCCTCGCCAGAAGCAGTCACTGACCCTGGTAGCTCAGGTTTATTGAGCGAGATCCTCTTGCAAACAAGTTAGCAAGAGCAGTAAGACGCAGGACAAGGTGGGAGCTGCACATAGCCCTGTTAACCTTTGTTTTCTAGTTACCTGGAAGATGTACATTAGCTAGTTTTCATGCAGCACTTTCCCCAAGATGTAGAGTTTTGGTCTGATAATTTTCTTATTACAGTCCCTCTATGTTCTTTTTTTCCATCACTGATGCAAACCAGATAGAACTTGCCTTACTTTCACTTCCACCTGTCCAAAGGTGAGGACTATAAAAAGTCTCCATTTTTAAGGGCATCACATTCTTCTGCCTTTGATTTCTCACTCAGAGATTCATGGTCTTCCCAAATTCCTCCTAGTGTGTGCTTCTAATCATGCCTGTCCGTCTCTTTCTTAGTCTGCTTGCTACCGAGATACAACGGTGACTGAAATATTGAAGGTACCGAGGCCGTGGTCAGTGCAATCTGATTCTAGGTTTAGTCTATACTGATTTTCCAGCTGACTTGCTAAGCCCCTATGACTGGAGATGTTCAAGGGCAAACTTTAATGAAGAAATAACCCATAAAGGAAGTCAAATGCAGAATAAAAAGTTCTGAGAAGTGGAGAAATGGAGGGAGAGGTCATGTAACACCGTGGTGTCAATGAATCCTCATGTGTAGCTACTATTCAAACATGTGTCTGTGGGTTTGTCACTTATATGAGTCAACTGCAAGGGATTACTCTTGCTGAAGTTATTTGAGTTAGATTTATTTATTTTAAAGAACAAGTGGTTAAATAAATTAATTCATATCTCGTTTGAGGGTCTGTAGAAAGAGAATAAAATATTAACAACTGTTAATGCCTTTATAAACTATTGGCTCAAAGAAGAAACTATAATTTATGATCTTCAAATTAAGGTTGCTATTTAATATTCACCTTGGTATTGGGCCTTTCTATAGTTAGACTCTAAATGAAAATTGTACAATGGAATGTTTATCAGAATAGTTTTAAAAATCCACCATCTAAATATTTTCTTTCAAGACAGTTTTAGAGTTTCTCAAGAAAGCACCTAAGAAAGCTGTGTAAATCCTCCTTTTAATATGAAGGTGTCACTTAATACCCTGTGAGGCATCTCCTTTAAAGCACTGGGAACCCAGTTACTGAAGGATACCTGAAAATGTTAATGCATTTTCCTCAAGTACTTAGCTTACTCCAGGGGAGTAGCTTACACTGTGGGAGAATCTAGGTCAACATGCAAGACTGAAAATAGCTTAACAGTGAATCCAATATGAATTGAAAAAATAATGAGATGAGATCCTAGCGATGCAATATCCCAACTGGGCTGATATTAGGTCTGAAAATCCAGCATCCTGGATCTGGAAATGCGTGTTGTTTTGGCAGAATTTGCTCTCTTAGACTCACTGAACTATATTGAAGGAGGACTGAGTAGTTAGATCCAAGTTCAGCCAACAAGCCTGCCAAGAAGACAAAGAACTTTTCTACATATGCAGGGAAGTGCATTGTTTGGAAGATGAACAAAAACCCCTGGTTAGCTGACAGTATTACAGCATCAGGCAATTTTAGTATTCATTCAGGATTTTATTACTACCTCTGAAATGTATTGGATCCCCTAAGATTAAGAATCTGAGTGGAAAAGAAGAATTCTACACTTTTGCCATTCTACAGTTTTGTAAACAGGAAGATCATGTGGCTAATTGAATAGAGTATGCATTATTATTTTGGGGTAGAATATGACTTCAGATTGCTCTGATGGTCAATTTGAAACAAATTTTCGAAGTATTTAAAAGTTAAATATGCTATTTTAATTATTTTTGAGAATTTAATGCTAACTAACATACAATGTATTTTAATCATATTCATCCATCCATTTTACCTTCTTCTGACACATCCATGATCCACTATGTCCCAGCTTCAGGACCTTTACACATTGGTTCTGTTCTACCTAGTCTAGTCTGTATTGACCATATATTCACAGTTGTGGGAACATCTGATGGAACTTGATGGACCTAGGAGTCCAAGAGTCCCCTAAAAGATATTCACTACCAACTGCTCCCCAGCCAGGGGTAGATGTTCATAACTCTCTCCCCACTCCATGCTTGAGTGTCAGCAGGCTGGATCTTGCACAGGTCTTGTGCAGGCAAGCACAGCTGTTGCGACTTCTTTAGTTGAGTAGTCTTGTTATGTACGGACCCGTTCTACCCCGAGTGTTCCCAAGTTGCTTCTGGATCTTACAGTTTTTTGACCTTCTTGTTCACAATGATCCCTCACACTTGGTGGGGTAGGAGGCAGAGATTGTGATGCAGAAGCCCTTATGGCTGAGCACTTTCCAGATTTATTCCCTGCACGTTGAGTGTAAGTTTTTGCTTTAATTTCCTATCATCACATTAAAACAAAACAAAACAAAGCTAAACTAAACAAAAAATACTTCTCTGGTTATGTCTGAGAGATGCACTAACTGATGGGTATAATTACATTAATTCAGAGGGTTTGATATCATGTTTATTTAGTAAAACAATAGTAGTAAGTTCACCTTTGGGACTTATAAACTCCCTAACCACAGATTCTTGTCCAGATTTACATTGTTAGGTTTTTGTTTTCTTCTGTGGAGCTGGTCTAAATCAAATCTGACAAAAAAGTAGTTGATTACTCTCTCGCTGATCAATTTTGTAGCTCTTGGTGTTTACAACTGGATAAGACCATTGCATGGCACCTCTGGTACCATTAAAGCTAGCCAGCAGGAAGAAAACTTCCTCGTCAGTACAAACTGATTTCTCCATGTCTGAAACCAAAGCTTGTGGTGTATTCAGCATTAACTTCTGGTGATTAAACAAGAACAATGGCAATGACCTGCATTATTTCAGGTGTTGGTGTTTCTTTGGGATATCCTTGACCAATAATTCAAAGGGAGGTATCCCACATCCAGCAGTAAGGCTTTTATTTGGCAACTTATACCATCTGGAATGAGCATAATCTGTGTGTAGGGTAATTTCAAATAAACTATTTTATGTGAAAAATATATCCATATGAAAATATTCATGAGGATTAATAGTAGGTCATCAATTTTAAAATTAACATGCTTAAATGATTGATATCATTTTATTGGTTTTTATTGTAAGGAAATACTGGTAAGTTCAATATTCACAAAGTACATTTATTTTATTAAGTAAGAAACAATTGCTTATATTTATATACTGTCTACATTGAGTTTTTTTTTTTTAACTAATCCAAAGTATGGTTAACTATTTGTAGAAATATCAGTAATAAACACCATATCCCACCTAGGCAGAATCTTTTAAAGGAAAAACTTTCTGTGTCATAATCTTAAGAATTTAGTCATTGTGTGTCTTACATGGGCAGTTCTTTTGCTAGCCATGATGTCGTGTGCTATAACACACAATGTATTTTATGATGTTATGTGCTTCTAGATGCTGTGTGCTAAAACAAAGAGGTTTAACATGTATTTGCTACAGTCTTGAAGATTGCAAGCTAACTGTCCCTTTGGTTATAATTAGTGGGGGGTGTGGCAAAGATTCAGAAATATATACATTTAACTATAATCTAAGAGAGCTAAAGTATGCAATAGAGACTGGATAGTGTTTGAGAAGACAAAGAAAAGTATAATTTTGACTAACAAATCTAACAGGAAAGACTTGTAAAAGTAATGTTGACACTGATATACAATTGTTGGAGATATGAAGTAGGAATGCTTAGCCGAACAAATAAACAGTCAACAGCGAGTAAGTATGAGAATATGGTTTCTGATGGGAACACTGAGACAGTCTGCCATAATCCAAATAATTAAAGAAGCTAGCCTAATGTCAGATCCTGAGATGTCGTACCTATGATTCTGAACATTTTCTGTTAGCAGTGATGGAACATAGAGAATACAATGGTATAGTAGCAGTTTGGGGAAGTTAATGCTAGTAATGCAATAATAGTAGTTAGCACAGCCATTTTCAACCTGTGGTTGCAACCTTCTTGGGGGTGTCACATATCATATATCCTGCATATCAAATACTTACACAACAATTCATAACAATAGCAAAAATACAATTATGATTTTATGAATGGGGTTCACCACAGCATTAGGAATTGTATTAAGGGGTTGCAGCATTAGGAAGGTTGAGAATCACTGAGTTATTCAGGGTTTACTATGTGATAACACTCACATGGGCAGAGTACATATTAATTCACGTCACCCTAACACAGTCATATATATATATATATATTATGATATATATATATATATATCATAATATATATATTACTGCTCCTATTCTCTTTTTTTACATTGAGGCACAGGGAGTACAAATAGTTTCATCATTATAGAGAATGAACAAATTAAGGTTTTTACATAGGCATGAAGGATTTAGAATCTATGCTCCTGACTGCTGTGCTTTTTCTCAGTGTATTACATCTCCCACATGTAGGGATGGTGGTGTTAGGAAAAGTGTGGGCTGGGAATACAGAGGCAAAAGAACTGTGCATTGAAGGCCAGCCTGAGAAACATATTAATATAATTTCTTTTAAAAGCACAATATTGGAAGTATGAATGATTATTGAAGATCTGAGAGACTGACAATGAAAACCTGCACAGGAAATGATTGGTAAATATGGAGGAATAAAGTTGAGAAGCACAACAAGAACAGGAATAATTAATGTGGGGAGTCAACCAGCATCAATAATGAAAAAAAAATGAATTGAAAGTGACATTTAAAAAACCTGAGTGGGGCAAACACACCCATCCATTCTAACAATCTGCAGGTGGAAGCAGAAGGATCTCAAGTTGAAAGTCAATCTAAGCTATATAAGGACTTTGAGGCCAGCCTGGGCTATATGAGACCCTATCTTTAAAAAGAAAGCATGGAAAAAAGATAGAAAAGAAAGAAAGAAAATGACAACAAACTGTAACATTTGAGAAGACAGTGACAAGCATAGCAGAGGTAGGGAATGCAGTATGTACAAGTTCAGAGGGTGTCAGTAATATTGATTGCTAGCATGTTCCCCTAAGGATATGCACAGTTCATCTCTGTTGATACAGGAAGTAGTTACTAAATATTCAATTGTGACTTACCTCTACCGAGTAAAGGCACCAAGATTAGGCAAGGATTACATATATATTCATTCATATTCATCACCTATGTATTCTGTGTTGCAAGTACAGCGAGTGACAAACAATGGCATGGTCTTTTCCTAACTGGAGCTTACCACAGGAGACAGACCTTATGTTGTAAAATGATATATAATTTGCATGTTATGTTTCATATGAGAGATCATTAATGCTAATTTAGGTGTGATAACAAAAATGTGATGTTAATTGTGAGAATGAGATAATATTTGCAGTATATAATTTCATAAAACATGAAGAATTGGAATGAGTTATCTTAGCAGTATGCTTTGTGAGCATGAGTTAAGCAGAGGGAAGAGATATCAGGACTACTTAGAGTATTCAAAACAATACTGATCGCTTCTCGGCCTTTTGGCTAAGATCAAGTGTAGTATCAAAACAATACTGAAACCTGAAGAATAAAGGCGACATAAGCTCTGAGATAAAAATAGTAAAGGACAGCCTAGACCATATTATATGCTGCTTTCATAGCCATGTTAAGGAACTATATTTTCTTTTAAAACAGTGATAAAATATTGATAAATTTAAGTGGGGGAATGTCATGGTAATATTTGCATTTTGCTAAGGGTACAGGGAAGAACAATAAAAAAGGAGATAAAACATGAAATTGTTTAGTAAAGAGATTAGATCAGAAATATCACTGAGTGATGACAAAAACTGGGCAAGCATGGTAACAGTAGAGCAGAAGCTTAGAAGTAGAGTTGATACATTTGGTGGTGAATCATAGAAGGAAAATGAGAAAAAAAAGATGGATGAAAGATGACTTTTATGTTTCTTAGAAGAACAATTCAAGGTAGTATTCCTAAAACCAATTAAGAAGGCAGAAATTTTCTTGAACAGGAAATCTTAAGAATATGTATACCCGAGGTTTGTTTATTTTTATTTTTTAATTCATTCATCACTCATTCAATACATCTCAAATGCAGCCTTCCCTCCTTCCAATCCTCCCAGTACCCCCTCCCCTCACCCCATATCCATTCCTTCTCCATTTCTCTTCAGAAAAGAGCAGGCCTCCAAGGGATATTCACCAAACATAGCATAACAAGATGCTATAAGAGGAGGCATAGACTTTCTTATGAAGCCTAAATGAGGAAATCCAATAGGAGGAAAATGGTCCCAAGTTCAAGCAAAAGAGTCAGCGACACCCTGACTCCCATTGTTAGGAGTCCCACAAGAACACCAAGCTAAACATATATGAAGAGGACCCAGTGAAGATCCATGCAGGCTCCACTATTGTACTCAGTCTCAATGAGCCCTTAGAGCCCTACTTTGTTGATTCTGTGGGCCATGTTCTCCTGGTGTTGTTGATTCATGATATAGGTTCAAGGTGCCTATAAGAATTTAAGTTGTATATAATATGTGTAGCATATCAGGTGATTTAAGCTCAAGATTCAGGATATTCTTTTAATTAGAAATATATATTTATACATATAGAATATGTATGGACACATAGGTATGAATGCATATATATATATATATCTACACATAGGTATCACATGGAAAAATATTCAAAGACATGACTTCTAGCAAGATTGTTAGAGTAAGACAGGAAAGAAAGGGTACATTTGAACCATTCCATATTAGTTACTTTTCTCTTCACCATGAACAAATACCTGAAAAAATCTATTTATGGAAAGAAAAGTTTATTTTAGTTCAACAACCTCTGTAGGTCAAGAAGCAGAGGAAGAAAATGCTGCCACTCAGCTGGCTTTCTGTTTTTGTTTTTTTATTCACACTGAGAACCCAACCCATGGGCTGGTACCACCCTCATTCAGGGCAGGTATCCTGTCTTACTCCTCTCAGGAAACACTCTCAGAGACACATGCAGAGGTGTTCTTCATTAATGGCATAAGTGTTTCTTCATCAAAGTAATGTGACAACCAAAGTTAATTAAAAGAAGCTGTCAACTTAACATCCAAACACATCACTTCAAAATATAACTTTCCAGTTCTGTCTCCTGAAATTTTGTGGTCATTTCATAATGCAAAATTTATTTGGTTCCAAAAAATACTCTAAAAAAAACTTAACAGTCCCAAAAGTCTAGAGTTTCGTCTGAGGCTCAGCAGCCTCTTACATGTAATCTCTTGTATCCTAAAAGATATACTGAATTTTTAATAATTATATACTTAACAATGCACACTGGCACAATGTATTCCCATTGCAGAAGAGAGAAATATAGGTATGATAAGGAATGGTAAGGAAAAGCAAGACAGAAACCCAACAGGGCAAACCCCACATATTTCTGCTCCATGTCTAGCATCTGAGAGTCTTGGTGGCACTGTCTGGGCTTCTTCAGATCTTTTGCCTGTGACATCTTCTGCACTAATTTCTTTCTATTTGCTGTCTACAGCTCCAAATATTGATTAGTATATTTCAGGCCCTTCCTATTAGCAATGGCACTATTTGTGTCAGTGTTTGGATTGCTATGGGATATAGAAATAAAAGAATCAACTGAAAACAAGTAAGTAACAGTACTGATATTGAGTTAAGGTAGAAGAATATGCAATCCAAAAGCATAGAACATAATTTATAGAACCCATAAATACCATTATTTATTAAATGTTCTTTAGAAACAGAGTTAAAAGATTGGTTGTGGTTAAAGGAGGACATTCTGTGACCTGTAAGAATATACTAATTATAACTGAATCTGTAAAGCTAAAGAACAAAAGAACAACCATTAGAAATAAATAGATTAATAAAACCTTAATTCTGGGTAGATATAAAGGTCATACTCAGCAAAAGGACATTGAAGGAGTTGGCAGCTTAGACAGAATCAATATGTTAAATCCTGGGCCCTAAAAATGAGCTGCTTGATGGGTTTCCTAAAGTGAGTCCTTGCTGTATCTATCTCTAGATCCTTTGGGAAAATAGTATCTTCAGTGTGTAGTACATATTGTAGGTAAGGTATAGATATCCCTTGACTGAGAGAGTATGGGGTTTGGTATGCTTCACAACTAAGACCAGGATGAGTGGCTACAAAGGTAAAAATGGAGAATCAGGACAGATGACACCATGTGCCACTTGTTTGTTCTGGATTCAAACATAAGACCATGATACACACTAGTGACCGTACATTGAACTGTGAGAGACATGTGTCAATGTCTGCCGTCATCTCTATCAATATCTATATAAACACTAACTAGCCACTTGTCTATCCATATAAAGTCCACTATATTAGTTACTTTGTAATTGTCACTGTACAAAATCGCCTGTCAGAAGCAACTTGAGGGAGTTTTCCTTGGCTCACAGTTTCATGGTGGTGAAGGCTTAGCCGCTCCAGGGGCACTCATGGTGGCAGGAATTTACTGTATGGCTTGCTGCATCTTAGCAGATCAAGAAGGAAAGCTCTCGGCTTAAATACGACTGAGTACAAGCTTCAGAGCCCACAGTTAGTGAAGTTAGTGACATATGACAGCCAAGTAGGTCCTACACCTCTGATGTTCTACAAAGTTCCTAAATAATGCCACCAGCTGAGGGCCAAGTTGGGAGAGGATTCACACTTAAACCAGAACACCTAAAATTAAAGAATGAACCAAGTCAAAATAACAAGATAAACAAAGTTAGAAATTTTATGTAAGTATTTTGATGTCTTTCAACAACTACAAGTATATTATGGTTTCTGCATTAGAAAATGATTTCCATCTTCAAGTAGACAGATCATGCTTGCAGAACTTGTGATTTGATTGAGGCAGACGCGGAGTCAACACCTGGCATTCTGCATCCGTATGACAAGAAAAATCAGATATAATAGTATTAATGGAGATAGTTTTATTTGCTAAACATTATGAAATAAAAGCTTCAAACCAATAGAAATGCTCTGATTAGCATTAAAACAACAAAAACCGAATACTCTAAATTCCCCCCTTCTCCAAATAAAATAATAACACTGAGAAACAGTAGACATATTTTTGTTTGTTTGTTTGTTGTTTGCTTGTTTTTTTGTCAGATGAACCTAGAGTTTATATTTCTAGACCCTTTTAAAAGAAAAAAATGTGTTTCTAGAAATTCTTGTCTTCTATAAGGTTCCACAGTGAGATGTGTTGTGGGCTTCAGTGAGAGTGGATTCCCTGAACATGAGGGGAATACAGGTGAGCCAGGGGAGTTGATTCTGAATGAAGACAGCTAACTTGCAGGAGGAAATCTCCAGGCCTGAAGGCTGCCTCTTCCTGGCAGAAATTTCTCATTGGCTGATCCTTTGTTCAACTGCTCAGGAGTTCCTGATTTTTTAAAGCTGTGGTTTCTGCAGGTAGAAATGGTTAGAAATAGTAAAAAAGTAATATGGGTGATTTTCATCTCTTTTCAAAATCTCTGTTAGAGACTGGCCATGTCAGAATATTGCTAAATCCATCTAGCTCACCATTCCTGACAGGCAAAATTACTGTCTTGGAGTTTGCTTTCAGGAGGGCTTCTGTTTGAACTCCCGGGAAGCTGACATCCCCGTTGAGGATGAAATCCCTTGCTGGCTGTCAATAAGCTGGCAGCTTACTGGCTGTGCACATTACCTGCTGGGCCCTTCTTGTCTACAGCAGACTCCTGTCCTATGATTTATCCCAAGGAAGAACCTTGCACAGAGCCAGGAATGAGTTCTGCCCTGAAAAGAGAAGGTGATTCTTGGTCACCCACGTGTTCCACTCCCATTTTTCAGTGTCTTTAGGACAAAGATCTAACAGGTTACCTTCCAGCTGCACAGCAGCTCAGTCATCTTTCAGCTAACCTAAAGGCCCCAAAGCAAAATAGATCATCAGGGGTGGGGGTGGGGGTCCCTCCTGTGTGAAGTGGCAACACTGCGGAGAACAGCAGATCAATAAGTATTTATATATAGATTTATCTGATTCATTTATCATCTGGAGTGTGTTTCAGGGTGTGTGTGTGTGTGTGTGTGTGTGTGTGTGTGTGTGTGTGTGTGTG
>CAJQZJ010033126.1:277624-291877 GCA_907164525.1 Lophiomys imhausi | reverse complement strand
GTGTGTGTGTGTGTGTGTGTGTGTGTGTGTGTGTGTGTGTGTGTGTGCCTGTTGCTTATGAGTGTGTGTCTAACTTGTTTTCTTTGAAGTAATCAAACATGAAGCAAACTTTGAAGCCCAAAGATCCTAAGAAAAAGAAATGATTTATAAGTATAGGCAGTTCAGGATAGACAGGTAACAGCCACACAGACACTCCCAGAAACCTGCATCAGGAGAGAATGGGATGGCAAACAAAAGTGAGACGTTGGTGGGGACTTTGATGGGAATACTCTGGGGCTACAAAGTTCTGTTCTTCTTTCCGCCAGCCAAGCATCAACCTCCTCCTTCCCTCTTCCCCCTTCTCTTCTTCTTTCTCTTTCTTCCCCGTGTGCCCTTTCCAACCTCTAGTTCTCTGCTGAGTGGCAGAGTGGGCAAAGATTATCAGCAGTATTGGAAAGACAATTTCTGGCTGCGTTCCTTCACCACTGGTCTTACTTCTAACTCCCACCCTTCTTACCCCACCTGAAAGACAATCAAAGATTAAGTGAAAGAAGAGAACATGTCAACATGTTTCTTTTGGGAAAAAAAGAAAGAAAAAAATCTATTTGTCTTACAGGTTGAGAAAATGTCCCAGTAGGTTAAGTGTACTTCTGTGTCTTATTATTTTTTTTCTTATCCATTAAAAAATTTTTTTGTGACAAGCAATTGCAAGTCTTGTGCTTCTGGAGCATACTATACACTCTGGGTGGAGTCAGCCCAGGAAAAGTAGTAGCCTGGAGCATAGAGATAGTTTGTGGAGATGGTTTTCCTCTGGTGATCCTCTCTCCATCCTCAGAAGTTGCTTTGTGGGCACCATTCATTTTTAAAGAGAGCTCAGGAAGGAAGCCATGCTTCTCTCTTACATCCTCTACCTAACTAGGGCAGGAGCAGTTCAAAGAAAAGCTGTCCCATTGTCCTCTTATTCTCTATATTGATCAATGCATACAACCTGTCTGTGGGCATTCAGTGTATTGTTTCTTTTTGGTGGTGCCTCCTGCTCCAGGCATTTCCTGTAATAATCCGCCATAAGGATCTCTGAACAAGTACTTAAGCCTCCAGATACTAATTATTTTTATCTGTAAAATGGTAATATGATAGTTTTAAGATGTTTCCCATTGTCTATATGTTTACTATGATGTCCAGTAAGCAATTCTTCACCCAGTAATGGCAAATACAATTGTTCCTATATGCACAAAGGGACTACTACTCCACTGATACTAATAAAGTAGGGTTACTGTGATCATAGAAATTTATGCACATAAATTTCTAGGGGCAAATGCCTTAACTGTAAATCTTAGAATTAATGGTAATAAGCTGACTGCATATTCAGAGTGCTTTAAAGTATCAAGGGTAGGCAATTTTCATGATCTCACTTTATCCTTCCAATGATCTTGTGACTTTGACGATGAGACTATAGTAGCCTGAAAAATCCTGTAGCCCAAGACCAAACTCAAGTTTGAGACATATCTTGTGAAAACAGAAAGGTTGGAATGCAGGCCTTCAGTATCATTGTTGGTTGATTTTAGCAGAGGACAAAGCAAGTAGGAAAGACTCTTTTTTTTTTTTAAATAGCAACCAAATAAAGTAAGGGGTGTGTTTATCTGTAGTAGCTTTGCAGCAATATCCTACTGGGCCTACTGGAACTAGGCAGTTTTGAGATAAGCCAGTTGTGAAGAAGTAAAAGTCTATACATGCATGTGGTGGCTTTTAGTTTTATTTCACACATTAGTTCATGTCCAACTGTTTAGTTTAAATGGCAACATTTTCCTTGATGGTATTTGGAGTCAGTTCATGTGCACCATCTCTGCTCTCTTCTCATCTATACATGGTTGGCATGGGAGTACCTCAAATTAAAACATGAAAATATTGTTTTCAAATGGATGACTCATTCAGGTAGAGCAGTGCATTCATATGCCTACATGGTAGGTTGACCTCTCCAGGAAAATTATAAGGATTTTGAGTTGGTTTTGAATAGTCACAAAGATTGCAAAGCTGGGATTTCCCATGCCTGGAAATGTAGAAGATCTACTTTGTGTTTTCATAACACTACCCATGTATTAGAGTTTGTAATAGCAGGATAGATAATGTGCAAAACAGAAAAAGGATAAGAATGAAATCCACCCTACATTTGTGATACACATGTACCAGCACCCCATTTTAATCTAATGAAGCTCCGTGTTAAACAATTCTAAAAGTTCTAAGATTATTCATTTTGTAAGATCAGTAGAATAGTTTCAGTTGATTCATTAATTTATACTTACTGTAAATTCATAAATTGCTTGGTAAGAAAATTTCGTGAGATGTTTCTTTATTGTATCTTATGCAAGGAAGACATTTAGAACATTTATTAGATTTTTTTAATTTTTGAAAAGTAAAAAATATCCTCTTGTAGAAGACCCCCCCCATCGGGGGGGGGAAGCTAATTTGTAATGACATCAAATTCTAGTGTTCAAATTCATCTTCCTGGATAACTACATTAATTATGTTTTAGTAAAAGAAAATTCCCTGTGTTTGTATAGAAATTTCATAACTTTGGACTGATAATTTGAAAACAAACCACTGCTAACAGCAAGTTTGGTTATTCACGTATCCAAAAATCATCTCACAGAATCCATTAAAATAATCTTTAAAATATGATCTCTAAGAGAAGGTGTGGTTTATTATTCAATTTTTACCAAAAATTAAACACAAAAGATAAATGGTGGACCTGAGCACCAACCCTAAGACCTTGATTCTTGGACTAGTATGAATACGGGTAGATCAGATGTACGATTTCATCAAATTTCAGTCACTCAACAGCAATGGCCTTTGCCTAGCCTTTTGAGGGCTTCAAGATATTCTCTTTTTGTTATTGGAACTACACCAGGAATTACACAAGGAATTATGTCAGTCCTGCAGCAATTTTCAAGAAGCCACAAGTCCATGATCCTGAAACGTTGACTGCTGACAAGAAGTTGCTTGGAGCGGCAGCGTTATTAACAAGCCACCTTCCTGCCACCCCATCTGCACTGGAAGCCATCCCCAGCTCCTCACCTCCAACTGTCTCTCTGTACGATGGGGCGTGCACACCAGCAGGCTCTGACCACGAGGTTCCATTTGTCGCTGAGTTACTCATCAAACATCCCATGCTGTGTGGACTCCTTCCTCTCAGGGCTGAAGGCTGCAGGCAGCCAGTCCCGGAGTCTGACAGAAGTGTACTTACCTTCTTTTATAATGAAGGCTCTTTAGGCAGGAATTTTGATGGCCTCAGGAATGAAGATATTTTTATGAGTGTGCTGAGATCCATGAGGTGCAGTTGGTGTCTCTCCTGAGATTTATTACCAGTTCTTTGGAGGGGGATGTCCCTTGATTTTGATGCCATCGGGCCTTTGTTCTCTGCACAGTGTCCTCTGAAGACTACCAGCCTAGATTCTTCCTCCAGCTTTTGAAAAGGCCTTTGAGGATTCACAAATTCAGAGCCCCTGGATTAAAGTGTAGGATGTGGAATGTGCCTACTGCTCTGTTCCTCTCTGGTCTTTTCCTGGGAAAAACTCTACTCTACTCTTGTGGCTGATTGCCAAGTGTTCTGCACTGAACTTCAAATGACTTCCCAGCCACTCACAGCTTCATTTTTATAAAATACTGGTACCAGGACTGTGGGCTTGGAGTTACCATTGGGAAAATTCATTTCATGTGCTTTTGGTTGTGTTTGTCTTCATCTTTTTTTTTTTCTCTTTTGTTAGTCTTCTTGTTGTGGTTGGAAGTGCAGAGTGGTCATTAGGGAGGTATAATGTATTCTCTTAGATCCTTGTGCAGCATAACATAGGGACATCTTAATGTTTGACCGTGAACAGCCTATGAATCTTGGAAGTCACTTTTTCATTTTCTTTGGATTCAGTGTAGAAAACAGTGCACTAAAGCAAAAAATAAAAGAGAGAAAAGGGGGAATAATAATGTAACAAAATAAGGATGATATTCTAAAAAAAAACATATGTAATTCTAGACCTGGGCTCATTTTTTACTCATTCTGTGATTTCAGATAAATTAAAGAAATGTAAGCCTCAGTTCTGTTTTTTGTTTTATTGTTTGTTTGTTTGTTTGTTTCTCTGAGGTAGATAAATAGTTTCTGACTCTTAGATTCCTTTGAGAGTAATGTAGTAAGTTAAGCTAGGATTTACACACAGAGGCCTAAGCATAGCACATGACAGTGAGGTAAATGAAATATTGGGTAATAATGTAATTATGTGCCATGACAGAATACTCTGCTAAAAGAAAAGGAAAAACTGAAAGTGAATATTTTTCTTTCCATTTCCTGGTAGTGATAGTTTATGTTTCAGTACATCTTACAATTTTCCCTACACAGATGGAAAAGAGGAAAAAGGAAAAAGATAGCCCTTCAAGTATTGTATTCCAGAAGTCTCTGACAAGATTTAGCCAAGAATTCAAGATGTTGAGTCCTCTTCATACGTTTCTACTCACAAAGCCAGTCTCTTTTACTCATATAAAGCTCTGTGCCCACGGGGCACTCGATAAAAACCATAACAAAACCCAAGCCATTGATGCACAGAGGGGTGAGCTGAAGATCTGCCTCATATTATAACCAGTGTTGTTCAAAGTGCCCGGTTCCTTGCAGTGGAGATAAGCCATGATGCTTGTAGCCACTTATGTTTTTTTGTTTGACATCAGTCTGGACCTTACATTGTGCTGCCGTCCCTCTCCTGGAGAGCTAGTTCTTGAAGAGAAATGTAATCAGACTAACTAGTTAACTGTATGACTGGCTAGCTAACTTTACTAAGCGGCTAAAATAGTTCCCAGTCACATAGCAAACGGCACCCACCCATAACAAGGTTTAATTATCATGGTTTTGAAGAACAAAGCTGTAAAGCACAAAATAATCCGCAATGAGTCTAAGCCAGATGAGAAAGCTCAAGAGATGGGTGGATTGTATCACTGCCAACTTTGGCTGAATCTTTACACTAAAGATATGCGAAGTATTGCTTTTGGTGACAGAGCACACAGAAGGAGAGGGTACTGTGTGACTTCTTAGGAATATATGTAAATTTGAGTCTACAGGAATTGCAATGAAAATTTTAATTAAAAAACAGAAGGTAGATATTATCTTAGTAATTCTCTCTCTCTCTCTCTCTCACACACACACACACACACACACACACACACACACCTATTTAATCACTGTTGTTGTTTATCGACAATGAAAATCTCAGGGTTGAGAAGATGACTTTGGACAAAATGCTTGCTGTGTGAGCATAGGGATGTGAGTTCAATCCCGGCACTAATGTAAAAAAAAAAAATTGGCTATTGACTTGCACTCCTGTAATCCTAGGGCTTGTACATAGAGAGAGAGGGATCCCTGGGATTTTTCTGGTCAACCACTCTAGTTGGCTTAGTTAGGACCAGGGTCAGTGAGAGATCCTGTCTCAAAGCATAAAGTGGGAATTGCTAGAGGAAGATACTGTTCATTGACTTCTGGACTCCACATGTCTACTTGCAGGTCCATGAAGCTACAGACTCCCTCCTCGCTCTCCCTCTCAGTTGGTTTGTTCCCTTTTAATTTCATATAAAAGTGACAAGAAGCAGTCGATCTACAACAGCTTGCTCTTTCACAGGATCATAGAAAATTGGGACAATTCTTGCTTTTAAACTTGAAAAGGATCGGTCAGGGAATAAATAGAAACCTCAAAAATTTGCGTATAAAGCAACACAGAAATATCTTCAAGGGAAAGACATTTTCTACTGATCTGTGTTTAAAATAGTATGATGTATTCTGACAAAATCTAAAATATTAGAGCAGCTCCCACCTTTCTGTTCTGTACCCATTAGTAGCAGCAGCTTGCTCTCCTGCTGGGAGCTTAAAAATAGTTATTTTCTGATTGTCCTTTCTGATATTTGAACATCCTGTAACCTGCAGTGTAATAAAACATCCCTGTTAGCATTCTTAATATTCCTGCCAAAATCATAGGGCAAGGATTAGTATTGCTCATAACAATGGATTTAACACACTCAGATGCCATTAGGAATTGTTAGCAATACCTCAAGATCCAGGTGACTCCAGCTCAGGGAAGGTGGTATACTTGAGTGTTGGCTTGGCAGGAGTCAGTGACAACACATCTTTGTCTTTTAGACCTCAGCAGAGCCATGCTGACTTTAGCCATAGGAAAGACAGTGGAAGGGGGGAGGCCTGACTTTCCAGCTGTTTCTGCAACTCAGATATTTACAGCCGAGGGAACTAATCCTTTTTGGCTTTTCTTCCTTTTATGGAAAACAATAACAGTGCCTAATACACAAGCCCAGATATAATCATGGCAGAGTGCTACATATATTTGCTTTGGCCTATGTTAAAGTAAAATACCAGTGAGTAAAACTGTTTTCTTGTGCTTGTCTAGCAATTATTTACAGATACATTCCTCATTATTTCTCATATCCCCAAATAGATTACCTGATTAGTATGAATAACAAATGTTACCCTTTTACTATCTCCAAACCTCTTTCAGACTTTAAGATTTTTAAAAATAGTTTTATGAACTTTCGGGGCACCCATACCTGTTAACTGATGTTGCTAACACTTCATCAAAGTTTCACAGGAGTAGCAGATACGGGGATGGGCATCCCCCCCCCCACCTTTGACTGTACCCTGGAGTCTTATGGATGTGCCGGTATAGCTCTTTAAACTAACAGCATCCTTGGAGTATCCACCTGATTTGTCCACAGTCTGCATTTTGTGCTTTCATCATTCAGTCTCAGATTTGCTTTGAAATCTGCTGAAGTGGAGCTCATATAACAGTGTTCCTGAAAGGTAGCTCCAATCAACTGTGCTTGACTTAAAGTTTTGTGTCAACAAGTTACAGGAGAGTCATGGCAGTTCCTGAACTGTTAGGAAGATTGTGGAAGCCCTTAGTTACAGAACAGCTTACTTGTGAATACAGTCTTTATTTTAGCATTTTCTTTTTCCTTTCTTTTTCTTTTCAGTTTCCACATTACGTTTTCAAGGCATACAAGTATGCATTTGCTATTTGTTACAAACTACAGGTCCGAGGCAAACCTGGAGACAAAGAGATTATGAAGGACAAACTGAACACTCATCTACACACATATATCCTGCTGGCTGCTGCATGTTGAAGCAAGGAACTCTACAGAGTCTCCAGTTGGAAGAGATAATAAGCGTAAGACAATATGATTCTCTAAAAAACAGTTGGCAGTTAACTAACTATGAATATATTACAGAGTCCAGAGGTATCAGTCAAGAAACAGGAAGGACACATATGAAAAAAATAATGCTAAAATATGCCTTCCTAAGAGTAAATGCATGAAAGACTAGTCAGTGGGTTGCAGCTGCCTGAAGTAGACTGTGTTGTATCGTGAATGACAACACATGCAAAAGAAGTCCCTCCAGAAGGACATGAATAAGGAGGAAATTAGTTAGGGGAAAGGCAAAAAAAAACAAGGTTGAAAATTGGCCTGAAGGGATTTTGGTGGCTTTCGTGCAGGCATGACTTATCAGTTACTAACACTGTCCTCTTTTTTATGATGAACATGGACTAGTAAGATGAAGAGAGTGTTTACAGACATCAATAGCATTGATTGAAAAGTAAAAGTTCTGTCAAACAGTAGTTTGATCTTCGTCACGGCAAACAGCCTGTTTGATGTTTTTATTGAATCAATTGATCTTTTTTCCACGGGATTGATTTGTTGCTTTACTGTCACGTGGACACTTCCTAAATCAACATGGGCCTCTGAAGAGGTGTTTATGAAAACTTCTGACTTCATGGAGATTTCACAAAATTTAGGTAACAAAACCTTATGAAACCCTAATTGCACTGGATGAACAGCATCAGCACTATGGAAACATTTTTTTTTTCCCTTAAAATTGACCTAGTATTTCTGAAGCACCTTAATTTATAGATTGATAAGGGTCTTTTTTTTTTAATCTTGCTCAAGTATGTACTTTGAATATTGACCAAGCTGTTAAATAGTATACAACCAATTAACAGGTTGATTTCTATAGATTTTTGAAGATGAGAGGTACAAATGTTCCACCTACCTCATTGCATCTTTTCAAGCTCCAAATATATACTTTATTCATATTTTCCTGCTTCAAAAATGAATCATCAAATCTACTATTTATTCCTGTTAAAATTTCTAGGTGCCTACACTTTAAGTTCTAAAATTTTCACATTCTCCACAATACTCACAGATTTACTGGCATGTTTTTGTTTTAGCAGAGAAGTTTAGGTAAGGAGATAAAGTCAACTACACTCATTCTGTGGGAATGATGAACTGGTCATTTGGGATGCAGACTGTGGAAGGAGAAGGCATCTTCAGGGTTCATAACTGACCTGGTTTTATTGTAAAATATTAAAGCACATCTCATCAAGGTGGAATTAATATTGACTACATAATCAATATGCCTGTATCCTTCAGGGGCTGTGGTAAGATTCACTTATTGGGGGGACCATGAAGAGCCCATAAATTCAGCTACAAAGGCACTGACTCATCAACTTTCAGCCCACACTGGTTTGTTAGGCATCCAAATTTGACTAATAATGAGATTTTGTAGCCTTGCCTCTCCAGCACTACACCATGAACATCATCAGATGTTTCTCCTGTATAAGTTTATTAATTCACTCATTCATTCATTCACACATTTGTACTCTTTGTTTGCTTCATCAACATCTTCTCATGACACATTTTTTTTCTCCTACTTAACTGATCAAAGGTATCATTTTGTGTTCCTTTCTATGTTATGTGACAAAATGTCCGAGGAGGGAAAACAACTTAAAGGAGTGATAATGGTATTGGTTTATAGCTCCATAGGATTAAATACAGAGTCTCTGGTGCCACCGAGTCTGAAACTGAGGGGCAGAACATCATAGTGACAGGATGGTCCAGAAGCAGGTTTCTCCTTCCCTTTTTTAGACCATCTAGGTGTGCAATATATGGGATAGCATCACCCACATTCCTGCAGTCATCTCCCATTAGTTAGCTCTCTCCAAAAATACACTCATAGACATGCTTTGACATGCAATTTACTGAAATCTAGGTGCTTCCAAACCCAACAACGCTGACATGATTAGCCATCCCATTGTCAAAGAGCAGTGTTGTTTCCTGTCACAATCTGATGACTTCCAGGAGGTTCTATACTTGTATAATTGTCATCACTGAAAAAAACAAACAAAACCAGTTTCAATTTTTAGATATCCAGTCTGCATAAATGTACCTTTAAATTATTGTCTCTTCTGAGTCTATATTGATTTTTTGATTCTCTATCCTCACCACACACAAACATTTTAATCTCCCTAAACAAGAGCAACATGGCTAGCAGATTGCACTCACCATAGTCCTCTTACTGTCAATTTTGGTCTAAGAAAAGTTTGCCCAGACTCAGAAGGATTGCACATGGCATCTGTTCCCTCATAGTCGGATTTTAGCCATATGGTACAGGATAACTATACTACAACCAATGCACCAAAGGGAACATGAACATAGACTTTTTTTCCTGTCAATGAGACACTTTGCCCTAGTGGTGCTGCCTTGTAGGCCCCCAGTGTATGAGGAGGTTCTTGGCCCTCATATGACTGCTGAACTGTGGTGGGGGACTGTTATGTAGGGATACTCCACTCCAGAGGAGTGGGATGGAAGGGATATTGGGTAGAGGGTGGGAGGGTGGGACTGGGTGGGGTGGAAAGAGGACACTGTGATGAAGAAGTAACCTGAAGTAATAAATAAATATTAAAAACAAAAACAAAACAAAACGAAAAAAATTCTTTTTCAATTTCTTCCCCCATTCCCTCTCTTCTACTGTTCCCATTTTGGATCTTTATCATTTTGGTAAAGGTCATTAATATCTTTATTAGCATAAACACCCAAGGGAGTGTTTTCATTTGTAGTTTGTGACATCTCTGTATCATTGATCAGTTTACTTCTTGGATAATTTTCTATACAAGTCTGTGGCCCCCTCAGAGAATTTGTGGATTATAGCTCTACATTTGACCATTAAGGAAGAATAGAAGCTGGGTGTGAATGAGCACATCTTTAATCCCAGTACTATGGAAGTAGAGGTAGGTGGATTTCTATGAGTTCAGGTCAGCCTGGACTAAAGACTGAGTTCCAGGATAGCCAGGGCTATACAGAGAATCCTTTCTTAAAAAACCAAAAAAACCAAAAAGAAAACAAAAAACAAAACAAAACAAAAACCCAACCAACCAACCAAACAAACAAAAAAGAATAGAAAGAGCTTTAGATATCTGTTCTAATCCTATTTGGTTCTCCTGTTATCAGCTATGTGCTAGATATACTTTTGAATTTCCTTAACCACAGTTTCATTGCAAACTAGGGATATTAATTCCTAGTTTATAAAATACACAGGGTACAAACGAAAAATGTGTTACTCACTGGGACCTCAGTAAGTGACATTCATGAACTTGTATTGAATAGTATGCTCAACTGTCTGTTCAGTTGCTCAGTTTTGATCATATTTTCTCCTGTTGGCTAATTTTACTGGATGGATGGTCCCACTGTTACCACAGTTATGTGTTTTAAAACAGAGAGAGTAATTAGGGCCTTCACAAAGGTTACTGCAGCTGCCTGGGTTACGATGGGGGAACCCTTCCAACTGCCTCAGAAAGTGTCGCGGATACACTTTCCGGGGAGTTTCTGTAACAGCCTGCTGATATATGACCGAAGTCGACTCTAGTTCAATTTAGGTTGTCCTTCTTTTTATTTTTGGTGCGTTGGTTTGTTTGAGCTTCTACAGAAGACTTTCTCCTGGGTCTAACAGAGCTCCAAAGTCCCAGTTTGGGTCAATTCTTGGCCTTCTCAACTAAAACTGGTTTCATAGTTTCCCACAGGGTTGGTGACATGTTCATAGTTCCTCAGTCTTTAAGATTGCCCCAGTAGCTCTTTTACCCTTGCCTAACAGAAACCCACAATTAACAAATATATGTAATGGCCAACGAAGTCTCTCAGCAGGTGGAGGTATTCACACCCAAATATGACAATTTGAGGTCAATCCTCAGACCCACGTAGTAGAATGGGAAAACTGGTTCCTGCAACTCGTCCTATGATACATCACACATGGGCCAAGTCACATCTGCATTCCCACACACATATGTAAATGAATAAATGGAATTAAAAATTTTAAAAGCGACTTAACCAAAATCTACTTCTAGAAGTCACATATTTGAGGGTACAAGGTCAGGACCTACAATGTCTCACGTGGGAAAGGCTCCAGAAACCCTTTGCTTCTATTTTCCTCTTCTTTTCTCTGTCATTCAGTAATCAATAGTCCATAGTTGCTTCAGCTTTGCAATGTCACACATTGTCCATCTTTTCCTTTATTTTTATCACAAGACTGACAATGCCACTAACTGATAATAATAATAATAATAATAATAATATCAGTGACAGCTAAAATTTATTGAGAATCTCATGTACTAGGTATACAGGCAAGCTTTATAAACCACACAGATTATAAAAGAGACCCTTGAGACTTGCCTCAGGACACAGTCAACATTGGGGCTGGGGATATAAGTACAGCTTTACCAAATGCACACTCCAATTTGCAATGCTGTAATGCTTAAAATGACCTTGTCTCTTTGACAAAGGCACATACTTTCCATAAATAAAATTTCACAATTTTCTAACCAGAGATATCACAGAGTTAAACCCAACAGGTGATGTTATATAATCAAGGGTAAGCAGTAAATAAATTTAATTCTGGTAAAGATTTAGCCTGTAGGTTCAGTTATAAAGTCAAGCCCAAGCCTGGGAGAAAGGAGGAGAAATGGGTGCTTAAAGAGAAAGGGAGTTAGTGAAAATGTGATCCCCAGTGTCAACTTCCTTAATAAGTAAAGACATTCTCTGGCTGGCAAGAAACACAAATGCATCCTTGAAAATAGTCAAAATCATAACAGCAGTAAGAGGTCAATCCACAGGAAGCCATGCCAAGGCACAGTGCTGTGGCTTAGGAAGAGGGGTTACTTCTTGAAGTTCTCCATCACTATTAGACCTTGACCATGTGCACTATAAACTCAGAACAGCTGCTATGACTATTTGAGCTCTGTATATGTATTGCTAAGACTGAACTCATGGGATAGGAATAGTTTTGTTCTGTCACCAAACAGTACTTGGATTTTAGACAAATATTCTCAATAATATGGTGCTTCGATTTGTCATACTGGAGTTTAGAACCTTGTGTTTGTACTCCACTCTAATGGTTTGCTATTCCACAAGCTTAAAACTTGATAACAACAGCTCATGATCTGGGAATGTATGCCTACCACCCAAGTTGTATATCCAGGAGAAGCACATGTGGATGTCATGGGTTATTGTAGTCTCTATGACTGCAAGGAGATTTCAAATCTTGCTGGAAGTGTCCCCAGACGGAGGACAGTATATGACAGAAGAGATCCTATACCTCTTACAACATAACAGAATACGCTTGATTTTGCTGTGCCACCAAGGGCCCCTTCTAATACTCTTGACAAATTTTATTCTACTTCCTTGGGGCATCTACTCAACCGCAGCTACTGAATGTGTGTTCATTTAGTAAGTGCATGGGGATATCTGTGTGGCTGGGCATACGAAAGCACAATCACAATTGGACATAGGGATAATTTGGTTGGTAGTTTACAACCTCAAACTCCAAAGAAAGACCATCTTCCGTTACACTGGAAGACACATATTATCCTTCTATCCTACTTTACTAAAACACATCACCTGGCCCAGTTTATTTATTGACTTTTTTTTTTTTTCATTTCAAGTACAAACTCTTACCTAGGTAGAACTTAGAAGTCCACAACAGATTAACTGTAAAAGCAAATCTGCCAGTTCAACAGAATTCCCGAATCATGGTGAATTTGACAACTATTGTTTAAGTTAAGTTTGCAAGTAATCTTAAAACAAAACAAAACAGTTTTTGGAAACCACCTCCCCCAACTCAGTGAGGTTCTGGTGTGTTTATCTACGCTAAATAAACAAAGACATTACATGGGTTGCAGAAATCATTGAAAAACACCCAGTTTCTTTATGTGACACCCAGTGTGAGCTGTGTATTTGCATTTGGTTTAAACCACACCCTAAACTATTACTCAGGCTTCCAGGAATAGGAACCCTTTTAAAAAAACGAGCCTCCTCCCACTTCACCTTTCTCCACTCACTGCTCCTCTTTGGAGAAAGCAAGCAAGAGTTAAAACACGCGAGCAGTTTGAAGAATGCTGATGACTAGCAATCAGTGCTAATAAGATTCTTTTCCTTTTGTAAGATTCACAGAAAGCCCTCGATCCATGCCAAGCACATTCAAAGGCGGGGGACTTTGAGTTCCCCTCATGGGTTCATTATTATTCTCAGGTTATCCCAAGCCAAGTGAATCAGGATAGCAAATGAATTAGTGAGAATTAAGGACCCTCTGTGGTCTAAACCCACTCCAAATCTTAGCTAAGATGAAAGGTAGACACTGATGTCTTTTGTCCCCAGGTTCTCTGAATTAGAGCCCCAGTGCCCAGCTGTCCCTCCAGAGCCTTGCAGAAATATGCTGGCAGTTAATGTTGCCTAACATCTCCTGACCGAGGGTTCAGCCATGTGGGAAAACTTTTAAGAGGCGGCAACCTACCCCCCTTTCACTCACATTTAATTACAGAAGTCTTGTTATATCACCTGGCTGTCAATGAATACAGCATGGGTACTTTTCCTGTTATTTTATTATTTACTAATAATCAAAGATATCAGGGTAATACTCTATTACTTGATGATATCAAGTGGGAGTTTTGAAAAACAAACCTATACACTATATGAACAGCTAAGTTGGAAGCATCTTTGGAAGATAGAATCAAATGTGAACTAGAATCTTTAGAACCACAGAAGTGTTCATAATTGTTTTTATTGCTTTAGATTCTCCTGGCAAATAGAGGTGGATAGTGTGGAGGAAGCATGTTTTGTATTTGCGATGGAAATATAGTAATCCTCAGAGCATCTGTGGGATTTGAACAAAGCATGTAGTAAAGGCTTGGGAGTAGCAGTTTGTTTTCATTAAATACCTGTTACTGCTAATTATATTTGATCACTATAAAGAATACAGTTTAATTAAACAAACACAGCAGTTAGGAAAATATTTGATTTCCAAAGAACAATTCATCTTTGCATTACTAAGTAGGGAGAAAAAAGTAATTGTGATTGTGTGAGTTTTTTTTTCCATTATGTTATCAGATTCAATGCAGAAAATTTTTATTCTAATTGAAAAAA
>CAJQZJ010033126.1:200124-272624 GCA_907164525.1 Lophiomys imhausi | reverse complement strand
CCCATTTTACACTATTCAATGTCACTAGAAGAGAGGGAGAAAGGGAGGGACAAAGGCAGAGGGGGGGGGCACAATAAAACAACTTTCAGGAATAATGATTCAAGTATATTTTCAATACTTCATAGAAGTATCATATTCTAAATTTTAGTTTAAAAAAAAGGTTCAAATACAAGTTCTCTTTGAGGTGGGTGAGTCTATCGTCCCTGAAAACTTGGGATGTTTTACATAGAAGGGCAAATGGGTGTGAGGATGGCAGTGGTATGTGCATTTTTAAATGTTTGACTAAATTTATTTTCACGAGAAAGACTCATTCTTTAGGGCTAGCCCATGTTGTGTTAAAATGGAGTGAATCCGTTTGTAATCTATATAACATTTTATATGCTCCCCATTACTCACCGCATGCCATTAGGAAAGCACTGAATCTTTAAAGAGAAACTTCCTACAGCTAAAAAAGACATTAAGGGGGAAAATGCTGGGAGCCATCGTGACAGGTACAACTAAGCTTGTATCCTTCGGTTCCCTGGAAACCAGTCAAACACTATCTCATCTTGCAATGGCTGTGTCTGATCCTGTGCTTCAGACATCTTCCTAATAATGGCAACTGCAGAGGTGACTCTGCAAATAAGGGCTTGCAGCCACTGGGTATCCATCACAGTTCTCTAGAGCAACATTAGACCACCCTAATGGGTACTCCCGTCTTCATTATGATATTAATTCTCTAAATTTCCGAGGTGATTTCATTTGTATTATGACAAAGGCTGGCTGCTCAGGAGACAAACTGTTTTCATCCCCCTCCTGTATGCTCACAAAGGCTTTCTCTCTTTAGTCTTTGGGGGAAAAGGAATTTGATAACATCAGATCTCCTGTGATACACAAGGCTGCCTAACAGCTACACCACCTGCCAGCGCTTCATGCCTGGTCTTCCAGCCTGAAGCTTTCTAAAGCAGTGGCTGATGAGTAGAACATGGATGTTGGTTTGGAAAGAAACTATGTGGAGAGAAAGCAGCAGCCGAATAAAAAACTCGGCATGGAGGCTGAATGGGGTTTCAGGGCAACAGTGAGGTCACAGAGAGGCTAGAAGCACAATCAATTGCGGCAGCGCTGGCTTGCTACAAGCTATCGAACATGTACACTTTTATTTTCACACCTGCACATTGCCACCTTTGTTATGGCTGCAAACTCCAGGGCTGCCAACTGTATACAACATCTGAAATATGATAATCTAGTTTCCTTTCCTCATGCTAACCTCCATAGACTTTAATTCAATCTATCTGCATCAAAATTACCCACATCGATGCTTACTGGATAGAAAAATGCACACTCACAAAAAATGTTGTCTTGCTCTTCTGATCTACAGTGAGAATTTGTCACTCACTGCTCATCACTGTTTCCAAATGAATTAGGCTCCATGGAGAGAATGTCCAAATTGAATGACAAAACACTAATTTTTGAAAGGTCCAATATTAGCTAATATCCTAAATACTAATGTGGACTCCTTTTTTTTTTCTGCTTTATCTTTTCTTATTTCTTGTTTCTCTTATTTTAAATGCTTGCAGTTATGTTTTTTTTTTTTTATACATTCTTGTTAAGAATGTTCTTCCGGGGGCATACAAGGCAGCACCACTAGGGCAAAGTCTCTCACTGACAGGAAAAAAAAAAGTCTATGTTCATGTTCCCTTTGGTGCATTCATTGTAGTATAGTTATCCTGTACTATATGGCTAAAATCTGACTATAAGTGAATAGATGCCATGTGCATCCTTCTGGTCTGAGTTAGCTCACTCAGGATGAGCTTCTCTAGTTCCATCCATTTGGTTGCAGATTGCATGATTTTGTTGTTTCTGATAGCTGAGAAGTGTTCCATTTTGTAAATGAACCACAGTTATTTTTTATTTTAAATTTATTTATTTATTGCTTCAGGTTACATCTCCATCATAGTGTCCTCTTTTGACCCTTCCCAGTCCCGCCCTCCCACCCTCTACCCCCTAAACCTTCCATCCCATTCCTCTGGTGTGGAGTGTCCCTACATAACAGTCCCCCACCCCAGTACAGCAGTCATATGAGGGCCAAGAACCTCCTCATACACTGGGGGCCTACAAGGCAGCACCACTAGGGCAAAGTGTCTCATTGACAGGATGAAAAAGTCTGTGTTCCTGTTCCCTTTGGGGCATTGGTTGTAGTATAGATATCCTGTACTATATAGCTAAAATCTGACTATAAGTGAATAGATGCCATGTGCATCCTTCTGAGTCTGCGTTAGCTTACTCAGAATGAGCTTTTCTAGCTCCATCCATTTGGCTGCAAATTGTATAATTTCCTTGTTTCTGATAGCTGTGTAGTATTCTATTGTGTAGATGTACCATAGTTTTTTAATCCATTCTTCAGTTGAGGGACATATGGGTTTTTTTCCCGGTTTCTAGCTATTACAAATAAGGCTGCTATGAACATAGATGAGGTAATTTCCTTGTGATTTGGTGAGGAGTCATTTGGATGTATACCCAGAAGTGGTATGGCTGGGTCCCACGGCAGAACTATTCCAAGTTTTCTAAGATATCTCCAGACTTACCTCCATAGTAGTTGCACAAGCCTGCACTCCCACCAGCAATAGAGAAGGGTTCTCCTTTCTCCACACCCTCACCAGTATGTGCTGTCATTTGAGCTTTTGATCTTAGCCATTCTGACAGGTGTGAGATGGAATCTTAGAGTTGTCTTGAGTTGCATTTCTCTAATGATTAAGGATGCTGAGTATTTCTTCAAGTGTCTCTCTGCCTTTAGGAATTCCTCCTTTGTGAATTCTCTATTTAGCTCTTTCTCCAATTTTTTTTAGGGGATTGTTCTTTTTTTATTTTTAAAAATAATTTATTTTTTATTCCTTCAAGTTACATATCAATCACAATCCCCTCCCTACTCCCCCCATCAGTCCCACCCTCCCACCCTCTTCCCCCTCAACCCCCATCCTCTTCCCTTTTTTTTAAGTTTAAGGTATATCTTCCCCCCCAACAGCTCCCCCTTTCAGTCCAACAAATGGTTCTTTCTCTTATAACAATAAATACAATACAAAATAACAGAAATTAATAGGCCACAATTATGAGTTATATGACTTAGAATACATTCCCAATGTCCAGTCCATATGTATTTGGCACCTGACTTTAACATTCTACTATCTAACCATCTTCATGAGTTTAAAGTTCTATATCTAACTCAGCTTTCATACTAACTTGCATCACAATTTTAAGAATATCTTCTTAGATCCAGAACAACTTCTTGATTCCTAAACAACTCAAAATTTAACTATGATACTCTAGCTTTCTATTCTTCGACCAACTCAGAGACCTGAGAGGGATAAATGTATCTGATTATATAGGAAGTGTAGGGTACGCAGCATCCAAAACTAAGAAATGATATACCAGCAGCTGCCTGGACAGTTCCCATTTTCTCTCCATACATTACAGCATCAATCTTCAGCCTTTTGGCCCCATTTCTCTGACAGACATTGATTTAGAGCAGGAATTATGAAGGACTTACCTACCCTGTCTTGGCAGAGCTAGGCTGTCGACTTACCTGCTTCCAAGTTTTGTTCTTTTTGGACAACATTCTGTCTACAGTTGAAGCAAGTGCTTTTTCTTGCCAAGAGATAGGCTTCCCACTAATTCAACCATCTCTCGCTGGAGATTCTTCGATGCTCATCTTCTACTTGGAGTAGAATAGGTGGTGCTGTTATTTGGTTTCTTGGCATTTAATTTATTGAATGTACCACAGTTTTTTAATCCATTCTTCAGTTGAGGGACATCTGGGTTGTTTCCAGTTTCTAGCTATTACAAATAAGGCTGCTATAAATGTAGATGAGGAAACTTCCTTGTGGTTTGGTGAGGAATCATTTGGATGTATACCCAGAAGTGGTATGGCTGAGTCCCAAGGCAGAGCTATTTCAAGTTTTCTAAGATATTACCAGACTGACCTTTTGGCCCTTATATGACTGCTGATTTGGGGCAGGGGACTGTTATGTAGGGACACTCCACTCCAGAGGAGTGGGATGGAATGGATAGGGGGTAGAGGGTGGGAGGGCGGGACTGGGAAGGGTGGAAAGAGGACACTAAGATGGAGATGTAATATGAAGTAATAAATAAATAAATAAAAAGAATGTTCTTCTGTTTGTATCAATTGTTTACTGCTTAGCACATCACCTACCATCCTAATTAGAGGTAACCCAGTTGAATGGCAAACTAGAGTTAAGCCTGCATTCCATTCCATCAGTAAACTGTTCAACCTGGTGTTTGAATAACACAAATGAACTGGGTTTCTGCTTCATCAATTTGAATAAAGCTGTACTCTAGATCCCCTCAAAGTTTACTCTTTTATCTTATACCACATAATGTATTCATAGTTGGAATATCATTGTATATTTTGTCTGATTTTTTTTATCCATATATGTTCAAATAACTGGTGCCGAAGAGTGATGCATTTAGGCCCCAACTTCTCGTGACAAATTGTAGTCAAATAATCACATGAGTGTCGCAAAGTTATAGGATCTTTGCTACATACTGTCTGATGTCTATTGTGGTCTCAGGTATAGAAAATAAATATAACTTTCATATCATATCGATTTTATATACTATGCTAATACTCAGCTAGAATTATGTTCACCGTGTGTCACTTTAAGTAAATTTCAATAGAAAATGCTTTGGAGAATCATAATCCATTTCAATGAATTCCAAATTTCTTTAAAATGATGTACTTGATATAAATTTATTGTATATTTTATCACTCATCTATTTTATTTTCAACTTATTAGCTTATAATTTTCTTAGATTTTGAATTCTTTGATTTAAAAAATGCATATGCAAAATTAAATTTTAATTATTTAAGCTATTAGTTTTGTGAGTGTTAATCTTTCCCTTCATCATTTGATTAAGAATTGATTGTTTTTGTTTTTTTCCAGACAAATTTATTTTCTAGAATTAATCAAATTAGGTGGTTTTCTTTTCCTCTTAACTTCCAGGTCAATAATAGTTGTGTGCTCCAAGTATCTAAAAAGAGTCCTAGGAAGATGTGAAAAAAATCTATGTTCAGTCCAATTTCAAAGGTCTTCTGTTCGAGTTCTAGATACTCTGTCCCCCTGCTGCTAATACACCGTCCTGTTCTAAAGCCTTTCAAAACAGCACAGCACCTCAGTGGTCATGAGAATAGAACCTGGAGTATTACATATCAGGGAGGGTACACCATAGAGACCTCTGATACTAGTAGAGGATTTTCATTGTGGGCCATGGTTTCCTTTACTAACTTCGAAGAGTTAATTTGTTTGAGTGTCAGAATTTTACTAGATGCGGGCCAGTCTTGTTCTTTCAAATGTGTTACAGCCTTCAGTTTCTTCTGCTGACTGGGATCACACGGCATCAATGACAGGTACCTAAAAAGTAGGGCCTTTGCTGTTTGTTAGTCCTGGATGTTTCAATAGTTGCTTACATCATTTAATTCACTAGCGTCACATGCTGCATGGGAATCATTTTTGATGATCTAAAAGTTCAGGGTCTTAGGTTCAAATTTGACATTTATAAATGAATGACTCGTCATTGGAGCCAATAAAGCCCCTTATAGATTTAATTTTCTAGTGACAAAAAGAGAAAGTTAATAAGAATAGGGACTTAGAACTTTCAAATTCTGAAATAATTTCTATTAAAAACACATGCACACACACAATTTATGTTCCTTACTGAATTTTAATAATGCCCTATAACTTTTTTATTTTCTTTTTCTTTAAAAATTTATTTTCCCTTCCTTCCTTCCTTCCTTCCTTCATTCCTACCTTCTTTCCTTCCTTTCTTTCCACCTTCCTTCCTTTCTACCTTCCTTCCTTCTTCCTTCCCTCCCTCCCTCCCTCCCTCCCTTCCTTCCTTCCTTCCTTCCTTCCTTCCTTCCTTCCTTCCTTCCTTCTTCCTTGCCTTTCTTTATTTTTTTGTAGGTACAATGCATCTCTGCAGTAGGGCATAGAGTCCTTTGTGTATATGCCCAGAAGTTGAATAGCTAGGTCACATAGCAGTTATTTTTTGTTTGTTTTTAGTATTTATTTGCGTTTTAGGAGTAAGTATACTACATGCCTGCCTCATGCTCATAAAAGCCATAAAATGGTACTAGATCCCAAGTTCTGTGGTTATGGATGGTTTTAAGGTACCATGATGATACTAGGAATAGAACAGTAGTCTTTTGTAAGAGCAGAAAATGCTCTTAACTGCTGAGCCATCACTCAAGCCCATGATAGCTACATTTCTAGTTTTTAACGTTTATTTGTGAGAGACTGCCATAAAAATGTCTATAGTGGCTCCACTAGTTTGTGCTCCTAGAATGAGTGAATAAGGGTTTTCTTTCTCCATCTTCTCCCCAGGTTCTTTTTCAGTAGCTTTATTGTTGAAAGTTGTAATGATTTGGGTGAGAGAGGATCTCAAAGTAGCTTTTTTTTTTTGTATTTCTCTGATGGATAATGATATTGAATACTTTTAAAAGTATTTAGTAAATATTTTTATTTCTTCTTTTGAGAATTCTCTGTTCAGGTCCACAGCCTAGTTTTTGAGTAGGTAATTTCTCTTCTATTCAACACATTTTAGGATTGCATATATGAGTACATGGTGTTTGTATCTTTCCCACCTCCTCCAGTCCTTCTGCATACCCACAGGTACCCCCTCTGAAATTCAGGCTGTCATATATATAGAGATGTAGATGGATAGATAGATATAGATACATAATTTTTCCAAATAGTGTTACCTTTATCCATGTTTTTTATGTCAATTGGAGTGGTCTCTGCAGGCCCTGTTCATGGAGTTATATTGCTTAGAGTTCTTGGTACCAATACCCTGTCCTGTCCAGAAGTAACTATCAAACAACCATCATCCTAATTCTCAGACTTGTTCAATATTTCCACCTCCTATTCTAGAATGTTCTCCCACTCTTAGGGGTTGTGTTATAAGTGTTTAGGTCTGGGCACCCCATGGTCATTTATTCTCTAAAACTGGGTTACATGCTAACAGCTTTGTGGAGAGTCACAAAGTATGAAGATGATCAAGGATCTGAGAATTTCCCCAGTAAAAAAAAAAAAGAATATTTATGTGTCTCCTATCAGACCCCCTCAGTTCAACACTCATATGAGGGCTGAGCTTCCTCTTGCACTGGAGGCCTAAATGTCAGCACCTCTAGGGCGAATTGTCCCACTAACAAGTAACAAAGTCTATGTTCCTGTTCTTTTTGGTGTGTTGGTTGTAGGATAGTAAGTAGGTTAACCAAGTAAACCTGGCCCTTTAAAAATTACATGTGTTTTTTATTTTATGTGTATATGGAGATCATAAGGAAACTTTGTGGAATCATTTTTCCCCTCACATCTATACATGGGCTCAAGGATTGAACTCAGTTTGTCAGGTTTTTTGATAAGCACCTTCACACCCTGACCATCTCTCTCTCCTCTTCAATGGGCTGTTTTTTTTTTTTTTTAATGTTTATGTGTTACTTCAAGTAGCATCTCCATCACAGTGCCCTCTTTCCACCTGTCTCAGTTCCACCCATGCTCCCTCCCTCTTCTCCCTCTCCCACCATCCCACTCCTCTGGAGTGGGGTGCCCCTGCATATCAGACCCCCTCAGTTCAACAGTCATATGAGGGCTGAGCTTCCTCTTGCACTGGGGGCCTAAATGTCAGCACCCCTTGGAGCTAATTGTCCCACTAACAGGTAACAAAGTCTATGTTCCTGTTCTTTTTGGTGTGTTGGTTGTAGGATAGTATAAGTGAATAGATGCCATGTGCATCCTTCTGAATCTGGGTTAGCTCACTCAGGATGAGCTTTTCTAGTTCCATTCATTTGGCTGGAATTGGATGATTTCCTTGTTTCTAATTTTTTTTTTTTTTATTCTTGAGACTCTAATGAATGTATACAATGACACATAATTAATCACTACATTTTTCCCTTTCCACTGCTTCTTCCAATACAACACCCTTACAATTTTGTATAATTTTCATTATTTATATTTGATGACCTACTAAGACTAGTAATTGGAGTGGAGCTGTCCACTGCAACATAAAAATCTAACAGAGAACACTCAGAAAACAAACCAAAAAACAAAAACAAAGGAAGTTTCTCCATTCTTCAGTAGCTGTCATTATCAATAATTGTTCCTCAGGAAGGGATGGGTATTCAAAATTAACCCCTCCATATAAACTAGGATTTTTCTTTTCTAGCTTGATTAGTGCAGGTCTTGCGCATATTACTACAGCCACTTTGAGTTCATGCATTTGTAACCATGACAGGTAGAGAAGTTTGCATTTCATTTAACTCCTTCCCACCATATGGCTCTTGTATTCTTTCCAGTTCTATTTAGAGATAAACACTCATTTTTATTCTCAGCAATCTGACCAGTAGTGCCTTGCTATTGACTGTTGACTATTGCAGGGATAAGAGAGAGTGAGAGAAAGACTTCTCTGTTCAAAGTTGAGAGGAGACTAGGTCTACAGGCATATACAAAATATTTAGATTACAATTTGATGACATGAGCATATAGCAAAATTACAGTAGCAGGTTATACCCTAGGCTCATGACCTTCCATCCTTGGACTTTGGGTCAGGATTACAGTACCAGGCATTACATTCTCTCTTATGCAGAAAGACCTCAAACCCAAATCAGAATATAGTTAGGTACCTCCTGACAGTCCTGCAGTTACTGTACCAGTGGGGACACTTTCCTGGTAACCCTACTTGATATTGATAGGGTTACTGCCCAGTCCTGGGAGGACCATTAGTGCCTACCTCCCCATCAGTCTCCATAACTCCTTCTAGCACCATGAGAGTTAGCCAGTGATGAGGAAGCTTCCTGATCAATTTGAAGTTGATTTATCTTTTCAGCAGTCAAAGTATATTGTACTTTGGCAACAGGGTCCTTTATGGTTCTTTTTTTTATTCAATGGCAACATACCATTTGACATGCTGTTATGAGTGATCCTCTCTGAAGTTACTTTGGGATTTTGGGTAATGGGATTTCCCATAAGTAGGTTCTAGGTTTCTTTTTTTCATTTTTGTTGTTGTTGTTCACTACAGTCATATTTTTTTCTGGAGAGTATCAAAGTTCTATTATTAGTGCAATGATAAGGTGAATCAAGTTATAAAGCAGAAGGAAAATTATTGATTTCTTTTTCACCTGGTTTCTAACCTGAAGCATAAAAAATGAATAGCATGACCCCCACTCCCATGGGGAGAAAACACGCTGACATAATTAACTGGTAAGTACAAGCACTTTTTTTTTTTATCTCCAACTAGAAAATCAGACATGTATTGAGATAGAAGGTCTCACTTTGTGAAAATGAAGTTTTAATTTCAGAGGAGGCCTTAATTCCATGGAAAGCTTTTCCTTATGCCATTGGTGTTCATATAGTCACTTTATCCTGGTAATGATGAAATATATTACATCTCAGAAGAGAAAGCCTGTTGAAAATAGTATGCCCTGGCATTGTCTGTCTACTTCCTCTGCATTAGCATCCTTGCATTGGACTTGTCACTGTTGGAGATGCGTCATTGTTTACTATTAATATTTTCCTCTCCTCAACATGAAGATAGACATCCTGAAGAAACATCTCTGCCATGTGTGTCCAGAACAGTATGTAAAATGCATACTTGTGCAGTAAGCAGTGAATGAATGAGTGGTTGTGAATAATTTAGGCGTAACTAAAATCATTCAAGTGGAAGGAGGAGACCCAGTGGAATAAAGGCTGTTCTTTCACCAGGGAAGGTTGAGGTGGTCTCCAGGCAAGGGCTTGCCAACTCAAATACTTCTAAAATGAAAGTCTTAATTGTAAATAGATGGGGAAAGCAATAGGGACTGGTAAGACCAGTGGTGAATCAGGGAATGTATCCATATCTTAAAGTGCTCACTCTCTTCCAGCATTGCTGAAGCCCAAACAAACCCAGCTCTGTGCTATATTTTGCTCCTGGGGCCCTGTGCTGTACGCACTGGGCAACCTTTGAGGAACTATGACCTTGTGTGCTATTATGGAGGCAGAATGTAAACTAAAATAAACAAAACCCAAAAAGGAAGGCACCTGAAACTTTGAATAGCTATTGATGTAGAAGGTCAACAGGAAACAGAGCTCAGGCCCCTGGATATTGAGCCTGATAGAGACATCAGGGTGTTTATCAATAATTAACTTGATATTTTCAGGAGAACAATGTCTAATGTGATTCTAAGTATTCACTATAAATCAATAGTTTTCAGGCAGTGTATCTCTGACTTCTAGAGGGAACCTCCTTTGTCTGCAGTTGGACTCCTTTCAGGAAATGAGATCATTACAGAAACTGAACATATTTCTGACTTTTTAAGGCAAAAAGTACAAACTTGCAAAGTCTTGGATCCATCTAGGCTTTCACTACATAGCAATGTTTATGACTTAGCCTCTTTCAAAGACCTTGCTAAGAGCATTATATTGAAAGTAAAACATAAACCTACACAGATTTTAAGTTATAGGAGACTTTTGTTTAAAAGACATGCTTCATTCTGGAAAGCTGTGCTGACCTCAGGGTGCTCACTGTAGTGTCCTGCCACATACAAAAGAAATTTTGAAACCCAGTTTCTTCTGTTTGTATGTAATTTTCCAACTTCACTGGGCCAAGTAATACTTACTTAGCTATCTGATTTCCCTTTCTTAAACCTAACTTAGCTTTGCAGCTAAACCTACCCAGAGATAAGTCATGCTAGGTACAGGAGTATCTCTGTTCATCTCTCCAGATGGGCTTAGTTTCCAAGTTTTGCTGTAAAAAGTAGTAAGGAGCCTTTTCCCTCTCATGTGCTTCTTTCTAGGGACCAACAAGAATCAATCAGTGCCTTGAATGTGTTGTAAATTTTCTTCCTCTTTGATTTATTTTTATTCCATGTTAAAGAAAGGATGTTAAGGCATATATCTTCAGAAATTTATAGATAAATAATAGTAAATGCATTATATAAATATAACATCAGAAACAGTTAAAGAAGCCACTAATATTTCAATTTAATAAGGGTTTATTGAACCCCTACTATCACCCCACTCAGCTTGGCTTCTGTTGCTTTGGCATCTATAGGGGACATTGACACACTATTACAAGATAAAAGCACAAAGGGACACTGGTCACTAAATCAACACACTTTTTGGAATACTCTATTAGGTTGTCAGACAGGCTTTTTATCAGTTAAGTAGGGTGATGTATAATTGAGTTATATTTTTCATTCTTTTATCACAAGTTATTCCATATTTTCAGCATAACTTCAGTTTCAACATGAATACTGTCAAGGAGAAACAAAGTATTTCTATCAGTATATGATTACACACACACACACACACTCGTGCCTGTGTAGGGGCTAGTTAGATTCTCTTTTCTGTGTGAACCATGGCATGGGAGGACAATTATCTCATCTTAACAATCTATCTACATATGCTAATTGGAAAGGATTTTGTAGTATTCTTCAAGCTTTATTTGTGTGTGTGGAAAACTACATTCCAGGGTAGCCTGCTCCTCCAGAGTTCAAACCTGGAAACTATTAACAGAAATGCTGAGCTTAGCTGTCCTGAGGGTGAAGGGAGAAGAGGGTGTTTCTTAGGCACTAAATATAGATTTACAGAGCGCCTATCAAGCAGTGATGTTGTGCAGGAGCAGATAACTGGAAAGGAAAATGAAGGCTGAGAGAAACCTGCGAAAGGCTCATGTTTTCCATTATGCACAAACCTGGATGACAAGGAGCTGTAGAGTCGAAGCAAAAATGCCTGGTGACTGATCAGGGCTCATGCATCTCACAAACACAATGGAAAGAGGTTGTAATACATCTTCCTTGTGAGGCAGTTGAGACCCAGAGGGAGTCCTGTGAGTGGCAAACAGGAACATGGGCAAGTGCTTCAATTCAGAGTTCAGACAGTGGGCCAGCTGTTTGCCTTTGCTTTCACCCTCTTTCGAAGTTTCTTTCATCCCTCTCCACCCTGTTGTTCTTCTCTTTGTAAATTTATGATTCAGTATTATTTACTCTGACTTTCAGATTTGTCATTTTTCCTTGGGTGCTCTGTATTTTCCTTAGATTTTCATTTTTCTCTTGAGTCCAGAAATAGCACTATCAGATTCAATAAAAAAAGAAAATAAAAGTTGTAGCAAATTTGTCAATGTGGTTAACTCCAGTGTTATAGAAACTGGAGGGAATTCTGAAAGGATCCACTAGATTTCTTCTGCAAAATTAATCTGAGAAGAAACTTAGTTCTTGAAGTTTAATAAAGGCTATATTAAAATCAAAATTCTGCATGGTTTTCTACTAACACCTTCAATTGCAGTTGTATGTTGTGTTTCATTTGTTTTGTTTTATGCTACTATAATATTTCTTTTGGAATGAATATCTAAGCAGATAAAGTTTTCTACTACTAGATTAACATGTTCTATGTTTTCTCGTTTGATTTGTTCTTCTTGCCCTAGTTCCAAGTTAATCAAGACACCTTGTATATGTGTCATCACTGTAGGAATTATGAATTTTTCTTTGTTGTCTACTTCCAGACCGATGTCCCAGGAAGGCAATTATCTCAGATGTATAGTCTTTGGGGGAAAAGCACTGAGTTTACACTTCTACAATCAGTTTCTTTCTTCTCCATCCTGCTATCTTCCTTTCTGTCCTCCGTTTCTGCATTTTTTTCTTCTAAATTGATGGACTTGTTTTATGATGCTCAAGTCCTCTTAGCAAAAACAAGATGAGGATTGGAACTAAGTCTTTTAGCTGTCCCTAGCTTCAGTTAAAAGGAGTACCGCGCTAGTAAAGCAGCCATTGGGTTATTGATAGGAATTTAAATTGTCATATTGGTAAATGCCATCAAGACCTTCTCAAGAGTACAAATTTATGATGACATCTACAGGGATATTTAATATAAACCTGAATTCAGTGTAAAAAGATGCAGAAAATCTTTAAACTATTACTTAAAAGATTGATACTCTAGAAATTTAAAATAAGGTTTGTATTCAATTGTGAACTTTTGCTGTTATTGTTCTGAGGAAATATACCGCTTAGTGTTTTCTTTAACTTCCTGGAATGCCTGTTAGCAATCTTTGCAGTGACACTGCAAGAAGGGTTTGGAGGGAGAATGCTCCTACCTCTCGGTGTGGTGCTTAGTTGGAATAGAAAGAGTTTTGAAGGAAGAAGTGGAAAAGATGTTTACAGTATGAGTTTATTAAAATAACCAGTTATAAGAAAGTTTTTGTCTAATCTCAGGTGTGAGACTGCTTAAGACACAAGTGTAAAGTATTAACTGCCTTCTGAGCGAGCAGGGTTGTGGCTTAGCCAGCTGCAGGATGTAAACTGTGAGGACCTGGGAGAGAGGAAGAAAAAGGCAGAGCCAGGAGAAGGGGGCTCTCCAAAGAAGTAGGAGAAAAGGCATTATAAAGAAGGAAAAGAAATTGAAGAAGACATCAAAAGATGGGAAGATCTCCCATGCTCATGGATAGGTAGGATCAACATAATAAAAATGGCCATCCTATAAAAGCAATATACAGATTCAATGCAATTCCTATTAAAATAAACACAATTTTTATAGACTTTGAAAGAACAATTCTCAACTTCATATGGAATAACAAAAAACCTACAATAGCTAAATCAATATTGTACAAAAAAAGGAAAAACATCTGAAGGTAACACTATCCCATATTTCAAGCTATACTGAAGAGAAATGGTAATAAAAACATGATGATACTTGTGTAGAAACAGACCAATTGATAAATGGAATCGAATCAAATCAAAGACCCAGAAGTAAACCTACACACCTATGGTCATTTAATTTTTGACAAAGAAGCCTACACCATACAATGGAAACAGGACAGCATCTTCAACAAATAGTGCTGGTCTAGCTGGATGTCAACATGTAAAAGAATGCAAATAGACCCATATTTATCACCTTTCACAAAACTTAAGTCCACGTGGATCAAAGAATTAACATAAAGCCTGACACATTAAATCTAATAGAAGAGAAAGTCGGAAAAAGTCTCGAACTCATCAGCACAGGTGACAACTTCCTTGAACAGAACACCAATAGCTCAGGCTGTAAGACCAATGATAAATAAATGGGGCCTCATGTAACTGAAAAGCTTCTTTAAGGCAAAGGACACTGTCATTAGAACACAACAGCAACCTACAGGTTGGGAAAAGATCTTTACCGACCCCACATCCGACAGAGGGCTAATACCCAAATTTTATAAAGAACTCAAGAAATTAAACACCAAGAAACCAAACAATCCAATCAAAAAATAGGGAACAGAGCTAAACAGAGAATTCACAAAGGAGGAGTGTCTAATGGCTGAGAGACACTTGAAGAAATGCTCAACATCCTTAATTATCAGAGAAATGCAACTCAAGATGACTCTGAGATTCCATTTCACACCTGTCAGAATGGCTAAGATCAAAACTCAAATGACAGCACATGCTGGTGAGGGTGTGGAGAAAGGGGAACCCTCCTCCATTGCTGGTGGAAGTGCAAACTTGTACAACTTCTGTGGAAATCAGTCTGGCAATATCTTAGAAAACTTAGAATAGCTCTACCTCAAGACCCAGCCATAACACTCCTGGGTATACATCCAAACGATTCCACACCAAATGGCAAGGACAACTCCTAAACTATGTTCATATCAGCTTTATTTCTAATAACTAGAAACTGGAAACAACCCAGATGTCCCTCAACTGACAAATGGATAAAAAAAGCTGTGGTACATTTACCTAATAGAATACTACTCAGCCATCAGAAACAAGGAAAGCATGCAATTTTCTGCCAAATGGTTTGAACTAGAAAAGCTCATCATGAGTGAGCTAACCCAGAACCAGAAAGATGCACATGACATATATTCACTTATAACTAGATTTTAGCCATATAGTACAGGATAACTATCCTACAACCAACAGACTGAAAGGAACAGGAACATAGACTTTGTTACTTGTTAGTGGGACACTTTGCCCTAGTGGAGCTGCCATGTAGGCTCCCAGTGCAAGGGGAGGCTGTTAGCCCTCATATGACTGATGAACTGAAGGGGGATGATATGTAGGGCACCCCACACCAGAGGAGTAAGATAGGTTAGAAAAGGAGGAGAGGTTGGGAGGGTGAGAGGGTGATCCCGGGAGTGGTGGAGGGAGGGGAGTATGATGGATATGTAAATTGAAGTAATAAATAAACATTAAAGAAGAAGAAGAAAAGGAGGAGGAGGAGGAGGAGGAGGAGGAGGAGGAGGAGGAGGAGGAGGAGGAAAAAGAGGGGACTCTACAAAGAAGTAGGAGAAAAAGGCGCTACAAAAAGGAGAAAGGGATACAAAGAAGAGAGAGGTTGCTGCTCTCCCTGCTTCTTGTTCTTCCTGCTGCTTTCTGCTGGTTTGCTGGACTTCTGGATTTAAATTGGTATTGCTCCCAAAAAAACCCTACATCTCTAATCAGCAGGATATAACTCAAAGAGAACTATGCTTCCTTTCACCTTTAATGGTCTTTCTCTCCTGCATAGTGTTGGAGGATTGGGAGGAACAGGGGATGGATGGGAGGTAGAGGTATTAAGTACAGGAAAATAAATTAGAATGTATAACTAATATAATACAAAAATAATAAAAGCCTCTTGCTACAGACATTTTGTTTGTTCTGAGCCTGCAGAGTCTTATTTCCCTGTGTGTACACATGTTAAATTTTTAGACTTTATCTGAATGAGTTTTTTTTTTTTTTGCAATCATTCTTGGGAGCATACATGTATAAAAATAATATTCAAAAGATCTATAGCTCCCAAATGTATGGAACCAGAGAAGCTCATCCTGAATGAGCTAACTCAGACCCAGAAGGATGCACTTGACATCTATTCACTTATAACTGGATTTTAGCTATATAGTACAGGATAACTATCCTACAACCAACAGATTGAAAGGAACAGGAACATAAACTTTGTTAGTTGTTACTGGGATACTTTGCCCTAGTGGAGTTACTATGTAGCCCTCAGTGTAAGAGGAAGCTCTTAGCCCTCATATGGCTGCTGAAGGTGGCTCATATGTATGGCATCCCACACCAGAGGAGTAGGATAGGTGGGAGAAGGTGGAGAGAGTGGGAGGGTTAGAGGGAGGGAACTGTGATGGAGATGTAAATTGAAGTAATAAATAAACAGTAAAAAAATTATAGAACAGCTTAGTAATCAAATGGCCACTTGTCTGCATTTGTTCTTTGTCTTAAATGATTCCAAGGTTCACTTGGAAGGCCTGTCATCTGCAGGTTGCTAGCAATGCTGTCCTTTGAATAACATTTATGACAATGCAGGAGAATGCTACATTCCCCATATTTTCTTTGGGGAAATCTTACCTCCAAGATGGTAATCTTATAAAAAAAATTCATCTGGAAATAGATGCCCTCAGAGATAAAGATATGTACCAGAACTAATATCTTTAACTAGCCCAATGCTAAAAGTGTCTCTGAATTAAGAGACAGTAAACTACATGCAGTATACTCTAAAATCCATGTGGTTTCCATAAGATCACTTATACACTTATACTTATGACCTGACTTGGGAAAATTTCCACAAATCTGCCTTCAAAGTCAGTAATCATGTTTAATTCACTTTAGAATGGCAACATCAACAGTTCAGTCCTAAGGTACCACAGGGACACATACCACTGTCATAGAAAGGATATTTTTAAGCCACACAGTTCATAAAATGTCAGCCTAAGACATGAAAACAAATGGGATTGTGTTCATGCTGTTGGTCCAAGGACAAGAATACAAAAAGGCAGATTATATGTATTTCAAGTAGATTCCACTTGTTTGATTAGATGATTGTGCATTTGCACATGTAGCCTGTATCTCACTGAGTAGAACTATCATAGATGCTGTGATACAGTGAATGGTAGGGCTCAGACACCCACCTACTCCCAAGCACTGTCTCAGTAGTCTGTTCTTTTTTATTTCTTGGTTCCGTTATCAAGCATTAAATATAGATTTAATAACTAAGAACTTTAATCTCTGTAAATTTGCTTTGAAATGTTGATATCCCTGGATATACTGGTGAGTGTTTAGTGTCAACTTGACATCTGTGACAAGAGGGAGCCTCAGTTAGGAACTGCCTCCATCAGATCGCGCTGTATAAGAAAGGTAGCAAAATGTGAGTAAAAGCAAGCCAGTGAGTGAGCAGTGCTTCTCCATGGTCTCTGCTTCAGTTCCTGCCTCCAGGTTTCTACCTTCCCTTTCGTACATGATGGAGTGTAGCTGTGCTTCAAATAATCCCTTTCCCCGTGTTGCATTTTCTCGGTGTTTTATCATAGCAACATAAAAAAAACAAAATCAAAAACAAACAAACAAAAAACAAGCTAAGACACGGGAGGAAGGTGAAACTTTCACACTGTGGTTGAATCCAGAACACTCTAGAGTAAATTAATTTTTTTTTATATCAGCAAAGTTAGATTGAGAACTTTAACAGTGAGTGTATGAGATAAAGGAAGTAAGCTTGCTAAACATGGAAGAAAGAAGGAAAGGTTCGTGGCTTGGTGCTCCGCTGGTGACACTTACTCTGTTGGGTCTCTGTTCAGCCAGGAGCTGTGTGTCACCGAGACTCTCAGTCAGCCCTTGGGAGTGGCTTGCTGAAAAGAGATACAAGGACCCATGGTAATCTTCAGTAGCTGTGGGATAGTCCTGGCTGTTACTGCTCTGCCAACAAGTGTGTGTGTGTGTGTGTGTGTGTGTGTGTGTGTGTGTGTGTGTGTGTTGGGGGGGGTTAGGTTAGGAGAGAATGCAGGTTTGGGGGAAGTTTGAGGGAGGCTGGGGCTAGGACAAGAGTAGGCAGTGGGGCAGCAATTGAGATGTAAAATGAACAAATAAATTAATGAAAAAAAGATATTGAAAAATTCCCTCCAAACACAATAAGAAGTGAGAACTAATTATAAGATAATATTGAGGTAGGAGAATTGATAGCAGCTAAAAATAAAATGGCTGTGTTTGTACATTCCTTTCCCTGCTGCGAACTTACTATAAGACATCAGTTACTGAACTGGAAAAGGTGGTATGAAGCAGGACCCAAGGAGGAATGGTGCTGTAAACTGCTTTGATTTTCTAATTCCTCTTGCAGCTCTGCCATCCCTTACTTAAGCATTCTTGGGGAGGAATTCCTTTCAGACCAAACTTTACAATGGCTTTGGAAAAACCTCCACAAAATACCACTCACTGTGTACTCTAAAACCTGACTGTATGTCTGACTGTGCATGTAGATTTCTAAGCAAGTCTAAGGCAAATAGCTGCAAAGCTGTAGTTAAGGGTAAGTCTTGTTAATGGTTTGTAAAATTTACCAATTTGTGCTATAATAATGCAGAATAAACTGTTTGATTGTGTCATAGCAGATAGATGAATAGCACATATCACATGGACTCATCTGTCATGGGGGTCCTACAGTCTCAATTAAATATGTGTTTAGTTAAGCCATTCTGCAACCAGCTGTCCCTCTGGGCCTGGTGGTATTTCATGGTACGGCAGTCAGTGACCTGCGTATCCAGCCTAATTGCCAAGGGTCTATCTCCTGACTCCTAGCCAGAGGTTGGACTTGAGAAGTGTAAAGTTATGTTTGTTAAATACAAGCCTCATGATCTCTGCAAGGCATTAGCAATAATCTTCCTGCCCATTGCACAAATTCCTCCCCGTGAATGCCAGTGATCATAGTGAGGACATGCTTTTGTTGAAAACTACACTTCTTGCTTGTGTCTGAACACTTGCTCTTGTTGTTAATGTTATCACAGAATTCTAATAAATGGAATTAGAAGTAGAAACACACCAACTCAGCACACTGCATATGAAGCATGCTATTCTGAGAGTTTCTTCTGTCAAACTTATCCAAAACAATGAGAACATGAATGTATTAATAGACAGGGTAAAAACTTCTAGACAATTTATATTCTAAGCCCTTGTCTATCCCATTTAAAATTAGATTCATTTTTAGATTACCCAGCTGTGAATATAGAGCTACTGATGAATGTTATCTAATGGTTTTTAAAAGAGAAAATATTCCTATTTTACATGTGTGCATGTGCACTGATATCCATACATGTTTGCTATGGTTTTTAATGCTTGATTTGTTTTTAATTTACTGTGTGAGTGTTTTATTTGCATGTTTGTCTTTGTACCACATGTGGGACTGGTGTGTGTAAAGATCAAGACAGTGCATTGGGAACTCTGGATCATGACTTGCAATTGGTTATGAGCAATATGTGGATGTTGGGAACCAAAACTGATTCCCCTTTATGAGCAACAAGTTCTCTTAACTACTGACCATTTCTGTAGTCTGTATAAATTTTCATAAGTTTTGAAGTTTCAGTGGAAATGTATGTGTCTAGTTATCCTCTCAAGAAGTATAAGAAATATGTACTTTATACTTTTCACCAAATGTAGTTTTATTGTGAAAAATAATTAAAATTATTGCTAAAAGCAATTTTGCTGATATACAGAATTACTACATGATTTATTTTTAAAATATTAAGCTTGAGTGATAATAAAATGTCCTATAATTGGGCTACGTATGGTATCATGCACTAGAAATACTAACACAGACATGCAATAAGATGGAAGTTTTGAGCCCAACAAAGGACACAGTGATACTCTGTCTCAAAAACAAAAACAAAAATCAATTGCCCAATTCTCACACTTGGAAATTTGGGAAACAACTGTAGTGGTAAGTTTTAAATGTCAACTTGTCACAATTTAGAGTCACTAGGAAAGAGAGTCTTGAGAAATTGTTTTTATTTATATCAATTTTACCAGCGGTAGACTGTCTTGAGTATTAGAGGTTGTCTTGACTGTTAATTGACTTAGGAAGATCCAATCCATTGTGGATGTCTTCTCTCATAGGAGTACTGAACCTCACAAAGAAGGAGAAAGCTAAAAACAAGCAAGCAAGCAAGTAGTTAGGAAGGTGTGCTAGCTTGTCTCTTGTTCCCATATGTGGATGTGATCTGACTAGCTACTTAAGTTCCTGTCGTAACTTCTCTAAATTGACAGACTACAATTTGTAATCCAAATAAGCTTCCTTCTCTCTGAAAGTGCCTTTTTTTCAGGTATTTCCATCACAGCAAAAAGAAAACTACACTAGAACATCAACCTGGTTCATGGCTACAATTTTAATCCTACCCTGAGAAAAGAATAAGCACCCACTCAACAGCATAATCTACTCACATTTTTTTTCATTATTGTTACTCAACTTCCAATGCAAACTCATATTGCATGAATGTCATGAATTGTGGCTAACTTGATATGATCATATTTAGTTTGTATTATTGAAAAATATGTATATAGAGGCTAGAGAGATGGCTCAGTCAGTAAAGTGCTTACTGTGTAAGCATGAGTTGTTGAGTTACTGTTTCCTTCACCTACGTAAAAAGCTGGACATGGTAGCACACGCCTTTAAACTTGGAGCTGGGAAAGGCAGAGATAGAAGAATCTCTGTGCTTTCTGAACAGCTACTCTGGACAATCTGTGAATTCCAGGTTTAGTAAGAGACTCTGTCTTAAAAAACAAGGTAGAGAGCAGCAGAGGAAGACACCTGCTATTGACTCCACATACATGTGCACATATGTGCATGTATACTTTCAAACACACATATGTACACATCACACATGTGTACAAGTATACCCTGTTGAAATACAACAGGATATAAGTTAAATACACTATTTTCCCTTAGAGAATTATTTGAGAGTATGGACTCATTCCCAAATAATACAAACAAAGACATTTTATGTTATGGTGTGGAGTGGCACCTTTCAATCCCATCCAAAGTGTGCTTGTAGCTGAGAGGCTCAGGAGAGGTGAACAAGCTTATGAAAAGGCCATTGTTAAATCACCACATGTCAGGGTGAGAAGGAATTACATTTGCCTTCTCTTCTCATCTACCATTGAATACAGAAATCCATTGAATCATACCCATGACTGACTCTGCCTGAGTACTCTGGAGGAAAGTTCAGTTGGTTCATAGGACTGCTGGAATCTATTTAAATGGCCCTGTCTCCTCTAACATTCATGTTATAATTCTATCTTATTTTAACATGAATAAGAGGGGTGGACATTAAGGCAGGATGAGGCCGATGAGGACCTTACATTCATAAATCCTATGAAGAGTTCATAAAACGCATGGCGAGAAATGGGGCACTATTCTGTACTTTCAACTATGTGTGAACTCAGCTTTTGTCATCTGTAGCAACTAGGTATGATCTTGGAAACACAGAGCAGTGCTCATCAAAGAATCAACCTGCCAGTACCCTGAGCTTGGACTTCACTCCTTTATCAATTATCCAACTCAAATATTTATTACAGCAGCACAAATGGACACAATTTTAACTCCGTGGATGGCTCTATCTTTGTACAATTCTTTCCAAGTTCTCTTGAGTGTTAATTCTCTATTTCTTTCATTGATAGGTATGATTCATTCTCATTCTAATACATGTGTCTTCTGGTTGAGCTATGACTATAAATTTAGAGACCAAATTGCATAATTCTTTTACATTGGAATTTGATCATAATAGACTATGAGTCTCTGAGATGTGAGCAAAGTTACAATATAGCGTTTTTAGACCACTTTGTTAAAGATGAAGTTCTATGACCTAAGTATTCCATTTTTGGTAACTGGCATCAATAGCAGCAACATGGAGGAATGTTAAGATGAGACTGTGTGTTGTCCAGTGTGAATACACCACCAAGATATACTTTCTACCTGCTGTATACCACCTTATTATAAATATCCATCCATTTTATTAGTGCCAGAGTATTTTGGTATGTCTTTGTTAGAGCATTTTCTTCCATATCCTAACTAAGACAAACTGCATATGCAAATACTTGCCTCCTTTCCATTTCTGCTTTCAGTTCACTATGGTCTCTAAAGTCACTGGATTAGCTACTATTTTTTACATGTGAGTTATTACTTTGACTATATCTGAATAGCCATTAGTTCTTCTATGCTAATTTCCTTTCTTTTTCTTGTCTAAGTATCTTTTCAATTCTATCCAGTCTGTGAATGGGAGAGTGTTACCTTCTTAATTTTATTCCATATCTCCCTGCATGCATTGTGGGATGGCTACCCTGCTGTTTTCATTATCATTACTTATGAAGAGTTATCAAATTTCTCTAATAAATTATCAATAAATTATAACAAATAACGTGCTTGTTGTTTTCAACAAACTGGCAGGCCCAGAAGTTGAAGATTTGTTGCTATTGCTAAACACACCATGGACTTCTGACATAGAACTTGAAGAATTTGAACTGAAACTAACCTGAAATCCTTCTCCTTGTGGAATTTCATAGTACACAAAGGTGCTTTGTATGTTTCTAAGGGAGGAAAGCCATTAATAGCTCCACTTCCCTGTGACCAAAATGAACCATAACAATGGACCAGCATAGCAAGATAACACTAAAAGTGAAATAGTGTCACTTTTATCTTGGCAGTAACCAACAGCTGTCTAATTGAACTTAAAACCTGTTTATCAGAGGGGAAATCATGCCTGGTACTAGTAACCCAGCCAACTACCAGAAGCTAGCGAGGTCATGGATCTTAGAGGAAAATTTATTATTATCTCTTTAGTAAACCAGCATAATTGCTAACTGCATTCTACAACTTATATTGAGATAAATGCAGCTCTCACCTCTCATCAAAGAAGTCCATTATAGAAAAAGAAAAGGGGATCATTAAAGAAAAATACAGCAAATCATAATGCAGAAAACAACTGATTATTAGATGAGCAGGCCAACTGTACACATCGAAAACTCTTGAATGTAAGGTTCAGAAGACATTCAGGAAGAGGGGGTGGAAAGACTGAAAGCACTGGAGAATCAGGAAGTCTGCTGTGAAGTTTTGCCTTTCAGCTATGATGAAGAAACTATACCCATTAAACCTCAATAACATCGCTGCCTGCACAAGATTTGAATAATTCCAATAACAGTTTAGATTCCAACAAAGTTGGAGAAAATCTCACATGTCACTAGATGAAGAGCTACTGACAACTCACAACTATTGGATGAAGGATACTGTTTTCTCAAGATGAATTTCATTGGCTATTTAATGCTTAGTGTTCAGCCTTAGAAACATACATGTAGTCAACACTGAATGGACTTGGCAGATTGTATTTATATGTTTCTGTGTATAGGTAATTGTAACCGATCTTTTAAATTATTATTTAACACTTATTTATTTATTACTAAATTCACTTATAACAAATACCAACAATTTCTTAACTATTAATCCTATAAATTCCTACAACCCCTTTAACCTATCCACTAAACCTATTGATAATTATTTTTCATAACCTTTTAGAATGATACAGTCTCTGGGGCAGGTCCTCAGTCGTCAGGAACACAGTCTTTGTTGTAGATTCTTTAACGCACTTAGCAGTCCTTTTTCTGGATCTCTCAGATGCAGGTTCGTCAGGGTAGTTGGTTATTGCAGTCTCACCTTAAATAAGGCTTCATGCTTTCTTCTCTGTGGGAGACCCCAGCCGTCTGCAGGCCAACTTACTTCTTTTGAATCAGGAACTCAGCTGCTCTGCCTCAGTCCTTAAAGCCAGGCACAGTTTCCTTTAGGCCACTGTTCGGACAGATCAAACCCCTCTAGGCAAAAGCTGAGCCACAGGGTTTAGTTCTTGGCCTTTTGGTGTCTTGCTCAGGCTTTCTTTGCTCACCAGCTTCTTTCTGCTTCAGGAAAATCTGGCCATCAATTGATGGCCAGCACTTTTCAGCAGGACTCTCGGAGCTCTCTAGCATCAGGGGCCTCTTCTCCTTCTGGGCTCCATGCACTGTCCTTAAATAGGAGGAACTCTGTTTCAGCTTAATTTGGGCTCTGCCCACTTAGCAGCTGAAAACAATGTCAGGCCAGATACTTTGTTTCTTCAAGTCCATTAAGTCTTTCCTGTTTTCCTGACTTCAACCTTGTTTTTCAGTCTATTAAGTCTCCTGTTGGTTTTCTGTTTTTAGTCCACATGCTGATAATGCTCTTCATGCACTGAATTAAGAGACAGTATCAGAAACCCCTATATATTTTCTAAATCTAATTTATCTAACCCCCTACATGTAATGACAATGGTTAAGGAAGAGGATTTTGGGAGGGAGCTGGAGGTGGGCATGAAAGGCATAGGAGGTAGAAAAAGAAGGCAAATGTGATATATATATATGTATATATATGCTTTAATTAAATAAAGAAATGAAGAGGAAATGTGAAGGCTAGACATACTTTGTGTTACTGCCATCACTTAGCCTAACACTTGCCCACTGCCAACTATTGAAATAAATTTATCCTATAAATTGAAATAGTCTCACTATGGTTCCCAATTTGTTATTTAAACAAGCTAGGCTTTGTGGACAAGACTTTCTTGGTTACACAGGTAGAAAGAAAATAATGTAGTTAAGTTCACATCTGGGTCATATGACACCCAATCCTAATTAGGCCTGGAACTCTGATGCACTAAGATTAGATGTGTCTTACTGTCTATGAAGTGTAGGTTCATGCAGCTGCATAAGAGGCTCTGAGTCTGCAAAGGATAAGACATATCGACAGTCATCACAAGTGTATGTATTTTTCTGTGTCTATTTTGGTTCTGCTCTTACAGGCACTGGTAGGGAGGGGTAAAAACTGAAATAGTACAGAAAACCAAGTGATCTATCCAAACTCTAAAACTGGCTTTAAAGAAGTATGCTTGACTCTGTTCATTTTGTCAAGAACTGAAAGTGTTTCTACTTGAAGTCTTTTTGCAACAGATTATTCACCACCTGAAATGGATCCTGACAAAGAATACCTGGTTCCTTCTATTAGTTCAGGATTTTGTTCCACCTGGAGAGACTGTTGTCATTCTCAGGGTTATAGTTGATTATCTGAAGGACTCAGTGTTGTGTGCATAGCGATTCCTGCTTTGAGGAGTAGCCAGGAGATGTAGACAATTCCAAGTCTACTAAGTGCTGGTTGGCCCAGCCCACAGTGCTCAAGGGAAACACATGTAGCTTGTGTCAAGGAACCCTTCTTCACATTAGAATAATTTTACAAGTTCTATAAATGTGATTGGGTTCCTTTTATTCTAAGTTGAAAAATTTCCAGCCGGGCGGTGGTGGCGCACGCCTTTAATCCCAGCACTTGGGAGGCAGAGGCAGGCGGATCTTTGTGAGTTCGAGGCCAGCCTGGTCTACAAAGCGAGTCCAGGACAGCCAGAGATATTCAGAGAAACCCTGTCTCGAAAAACCAAAAAAAAAAAAAAAAAAAAAATTTCCTGACAGATCATGAAAAAGTCAAGCAAGAAAAATACAACCTTAGGGAACATGGATGTGTTCTTTCATATATTTAAATATTGAGGTGTAAAAACATTGTATACCTTGTTTAAAAATCCAAGGTTTTCAAACATTATGACCACAGGAATTATCTTTGAGTTCAGGAAAGTTTGCTGATAATATTCTTCATCTTCTTCAAGCTATAATGTCCCTGAGTGCTTAAGTGACTCAAATTCACATTAAAGAAAAAGAAAGCACATTTAAGTGGGACAATTTTTATGGTATCCCTCAAACTGTAACACATGGGTCTCCATATATATTCCTTAGGATCACATGGGTGATCATTTGACTGATGTTACATGTGGTAGAGTGCCTTAGATATACTTCCTTCCTAGTGTTTCCACAGTTGATGTGCTGAACTGAAGTGTGTATGTGTGTGTGTGTGTGTGTGTGTGTGTGTGTGTGTGTGCCACGATGTGGTGTGGCTGTGCAAATCTATCCATGTTATTTATGAAGCATGATGCATATCTCCTTGTGTTACTACGTGTAAGAAGCAGGTTTTTAGGAAAAATTAGCTATGCATATTTGTGTTTATTACAGTAGAATTTACTCCATGAGCTCAGTGTATGTAAAAATAAGGGAATTACATATGAGACATTGTGTGACTTAATGATTACAATTAAAGTATAACGATTAGGTTTGCATAATGTCCTATTTGTTTAACAGAACTAGCTAAACTCATAGAAACGGTGTTTTATTATCAGAATAATCAATCTCTAAAATAAGCAGATATATCTGAAGGAAACACAAGACAAAATACCTGTCCCCTCAGTAACTGATTAGAAAAGGATAGTATTGGGAAGCTCGTGGGTGTTTGTTTGTTTATTTGTTTGTTTGCTTTAAAGAGATACCCTGCTCCCACTTCCAGAAGAAATATTAAAAGATTATAGGGAGGTTCTTGAAAACTAGCCAGCAGGTAAGACTATGGAGTGGGTGAAAAACACATATTACCCACCTGTGTTAGCATAAAAACTAAGTTAGCTTCTTGCCCCAATGTACCTGATGGCTTGGTTTGGGTTATGGCACACTGTTTATGCAAAAAGAAATTACCTTGCTGAGGGGGAACATGTAGTCAGAGAAAGAATTAGTGTCTCATTAATTCTTGCTTCCTAGAGTGAAAACACTAAAACTCAATGTGGATATCAATACATAGCCATAAAGTTTCTGTGTGGAAAAGAATTTGAATGTTTATAATTTACATATTTTGGACTACAGATACATACAACTTACTTGTTATTAACTAGGGCTCTATGCTTTTCTTTTTAAACACATAAGCTATTTACTGCTTGACTCAATATCATGAAACATATTTAGAAAATGCATATTGATAGTAGGACAAAATTCCCCCAACAAATAAAGGTTGTATTTTTAATGACACTCTGTGATTTGATTTAACCTGTAAACCTTCATGTAATTAGTGTTTATACTCAATGGTTTATAATCTCTGTTCATATACAGAAAAAGTCCTTTTACATGGTGAAAAGTAATACTTTTCAGAAGAAAAATTAGACACATGTAATGCATTTACTTTATTTTAGCATTTTCATTTCTTGTGAAAAATTTAAAATATTAGAAATGCATTCAGAAATATCAAATAAAGTTCAAATTATTCAAACTCAAATTACATACTATTTCAGATCAAATTTCAAGCTATTTCTTCAATCAGCATTTATATTATGCCTACCTACATTTTAATAAATATCCCAAGAAATATAATAACAATTTTACAAGTGCATTAGTAATATTTATTATACATATGCATCCAACAGACATTTCAAGTAGATTCACATCAGATAAAAATGATGTCCCTATCTAAATTTTCTACTTCTTCAGGAAATAAAAGTGAGTTGGCATTGTTATCATAATATCCTTAGTAATTTACATCACTGTGAAAAAATATCTTTTTCAATAAACTCATAGTTAAACAGATGAATTTACTTTCAAATAAAATGCTTATTTGGAAGATAAAGTAAGTTTAATAATACTTGATTAACATATTCTTTGAGGGCAGTTAAAAAAGAAAACACTATATTGTTGAGAGTTAGCTTAGGGACATGTATACACTTTGTGTTATGAGTAGAGAAGAATGTTTTGTGCTAATTGCTGATATAATATGTAGTAAAATAACTACCATCAACACCAACACCAAACCAAACCAAAAACCAAACCAAAATTACTTGTAAATTTCTTTTGTTGACTTTCCATTTAGAAATGAAAAGTGCTTCTTTATTAACCAAAGTTCTATTTAGAGATCAACTCTTTACAAATTTGACAGGTTAAGAAAATAAGCCCATCTCTAAATGGCAAACTTTAATGCTTACATATTGTACTCTCTTCAACCTAGTTTTGGAGGCTAGGTAATTTCTTATAAATAAAAATAATAATGCTCTTTCATGCTTAAGTTCCTAAACATTTTAATAATTGTTTGAACTGATTCTTATTTGTTATTCTACATTTCATTCTGTTTTGCCGCTTGCAACTGAAAGGAATAAAAGAAACGATACAGCATCGATGACTTGAGTCTAGGTACTAAATGAGCATTATAGATTATGCAAAAGAAGTGTCTTCAGTTTTTAGGAAGATCCAGGAAACAGTCATAACAAAAATGCTTCTCAAGGTCCCAGCGATTGATGAGGACTGTCAGCTCATATTCATTTCACACCAGGGTTTGTTGTAAAATGGTGTCCACCTGATTCCTAAGACAATTATTGAAAAAAAAAATGCCCATATGTCCTGAACTGTGAAAGTAACACAGCAGTCAAAACAAAAGAACAGCTCTCTATCTCTGTGTTTTTTCTTCCTCCCAACAATTACCAGTTTCCTGGAGCTCATCAAAAGGAGGAGGAAAAACAAAAAACAAATACCACCCACCCACCCACCCACCCAACCAACCAACCAACCAACCACACACACACACACACACAAAAAAAAAAAAAAAAAAAACAAGAAAGAGAAGGTGATAGAAAAAGACATAGAAATACTCAAGAGGGGCCAGCAAGAAAATGAAGGGAAAGTGAGTTCCAGGAAGATGGAGAGGGGAGACAAATGGAGCTGTAGAAACTGGCCACATAAATAGTCATGAAATGAAAAGTTTCAGATTTGTATTGAAGTTAAAAAAAAAAAAACTACTTAGAGAAAGGCCAACAGGCCAGACTAAATAATCCTCGACTTACCGTCCAATTCTGAATCCCATATTAGCTGCGGAGATTTTAATGTAAATATGCCATTACACTGTCATTACAGCGATCAGGCTTCATGCCTCACAGGTCACATCTCAGCCACTGTTAATTTTGCAGGCAAAAGCTTTTTTTCTCTTGAAATGTTAATAACTTTCTATTAGTTAATGTAGCGTGACTAAAATTCAGATTAGATATAATTCATTTTAATATCTGTGACTGGCTATCCTGATCATTTAGCAATGGTTTCCAGCTGAATACAAGATGCTAAATTGGACTCATTTGCATAGCCCTGTTAAAGCAACGCCATGGTAGAAATGTCGGCATCTTCAAATTAATTTGAAGGGATTTTTTTTTTCTTCCTGGTTTTGCTACTAGGATAAAAATCTTTGGTTGGCGACTAATTGAAGTTACTATGAGCTGAGTATACACCTCTTTCTCTGCCTACCCTCTGCCCCCTCCAGACTCTAAGGAAAAGAGAAATCAAAACACCAGTCAGGAGAAACAATTGGTGAGAACCTCAGAACATAGGAGGGCCCAAGTCACTTTCTCCAAGTCGTTAAAAGAACCTAAGCTATTGACTTGGTCTCTAACAATCAGACATTAAGTACATTAGTGTCACTTGTAGACTGAATTTTAACTGTCTGAACTAGCTAGATCCAGTGTGTCACTACCTGTCCAGTGTGTGGCATCTACTTTGTTGCACGAGATTGAGAGATAGGATGGTTTCCAAAGGAAGCTTTCCATAGGGAAGAAAGCATGGGCGCTATTAGTCACATAGTCTGGCGCTGCTCTTCTCTCCTGTTGCATATGGAAAACCCATTAACGGCAAGAGAAATCACAGAGAATGAATTCTTGCAACAAGGGGCCACCAGACCTCTGAATGATAAAAGTGCTTAGGTAAATGTTCATAAAAACAGTTCAGGCAATGTACCCGGGGAAGAAGGCAGGATTTCTTTAAGTGTAGTTTGATTTCTTTTTTAAACTTTCATGTTGAAGATGAATCTTTTCAGTTAAATTGAAATGTTTAAGACTATTAATTCTTGTTTGGCTATAGATATAAATACAGTGTGAGTTATTTGTAAATAATTCTATGGCTAGGTCAATGCTTCCTCTCAGGAATGCTAAAATGCTTCAAAAAATGTTGAAATGGATACACATTTCAATATTTTTTGCAATGCCTTACTAAGTGTTAAATTTATAATATTTACTTATTCATATGTAAAGATACTTGGCATTGGGATTTGTTTTTTTGAGACAATCTTACTGTGTAACTGGAACTTGCTATGTAGACAAGGATGGCCCTGAACTCATAGATATCCACCTGCTTCTGACTCCCAAGTTATGGGTGGAATTAAAGGTATGTCCTATCATGTATGGCAGGAATTCATTTTTATAATAGAGTTTTTTAATGTAATTTTTAGGAGTAAATATATAATTATTCTTACCCCAAAAGAATAAGCTTTTTCTTCATAAGGATTCTATAGAGAAATAGAACCAATATCATAATATATAGAAAATATTGTGTATTTATATATATAATATACAAATTATATATATGTGTGTGTGTGTATTTTACATATGATAGTGCAACAATAGCTGTCTTTTCACTGGAGAGAGTGGGAATCGTTCATTGCACAAAGCTTGATGCCTCAGTAGTCCCACTGTAGCGCAGAAAGCCTGGAGGACTCCTGGGTAGCCAATATTCTTCATTGCATGTTGTAAAGCAGAAGAGCCTGTGTTCTAATATCAATGATGGATGAGAGCCTGAGTGACAGTAGCAGCAGCGCAGCTAACACTGGTGGGTCGCTGTGTTCTCCAGATAGAGGGAAAGTGATAAGCAGGAGAAAGGCCAAAGATTTCTCCTTGGCCCTCCTTGCCTTGGGCTGTTGTTACAAGTTGTGCACATTGTGGTGTGCTGAGACGCTTGTTGTATGGTGATTCTAGATCCTGTTATGTTGACAATTAATAAAAGGTGTCACAAGTCCATCCCTCATTCACTTGATACTCAAACACATGTCCTTTTGTCATGCTTAATCTAAATGAAGATGATAACAAAGTCACAATTTTGTTTAACACAATGTATAGCAAAGTCCCTCATGGAATACTTAGTCTTTTAGTAATCTGTAACTTAAATATGAGAGCACAGATTTACACACATACTTAGTGAAAATTATTTCAATTAATATTGTATTGCTTGTAACTTGATAGAGGAGAAAAAGTACAAATAATTGCTTAATATGTGCATGTATGTGCATAATTATTTAAATAAAATAGGACACAAGTACCCATACCAATTATACTCTTGGTTTCTCTTACCAAGGGCCACATTATTCTGTAATGCTCATCAACTACCTGTTTTTCTAGAATTTTGCTCTTCCTACCCTAACATCTGATTTCATATCCAGGACTCAACCAAGCTGACTTCTCTCTCTCTGCCAGTCAGGTATCAGACGCAGCCTGGTTGCAAGCACATATTCTGAGTACTATAAACTGACTATGCAAAAGTGCAAACCACTCCTCTGTTGTTAATAACAAACTAAAGTAAGTCCCAATAGTTCATTTTTACTAAACAGAACATTGGAACCAGATGCTGTGATGAAAGCCTGGTAGCTCAGAGTGGAAAAGAAAGCACTCAGCTCATCTTCCTACTCCACCAATGTCCCAAAAGAAAAAAGCCGTCCTATTCACAACCCAGAAGGAAGAAAACTTGCTAGCTCATCCTGCTGACTTTCTTATTCAGCTGAAAACCCTAGAGGAAAAAGCTCAGATGAACTAGAGGAGGAAGCCTAGAAGGAAGAAAATCTCCAAAGGAAAAAAAAAGGCAAAGCCTGGAAGGAAGAAAAACTTATGAAGGAGAAAACCTTCCAACTCCTCCATGCTATCTTTTTTTTTAATAATTTATTTTTTATTTCTTTAAGTTACATGTCAATCACAATGCCTTCCCTACTCCCCACTCCAGTCCCACACTTCCACCCTCCTCCCCTCAACCCCCCCATCCTCTTCCTTTTTTTTTCTTTAAGGTATTTGTTTTCCCCCCAACAGCTCTCCCTTTCAGTCCAACAAATGTTTTTTCTTATAACTATAAATACAATAAAAAACAACAGAAATAAACAGGCCACAATTATGAGAGTTATATGGCTTAGCATATATTCCCAGTGTCCAGTCCATATGTATTTGGCACCTGACTTTAACATTCTACTATCTAACCATCTCCATGAGTTTAAAGTTCCATATCTAACTCAACTTTCATACTAACTTGCATCACAATTTTAAAAATATCTTCTTAGATCCAGAACACCCTCTTGATTCCTAAACAACTCAAAATTTAACTATGAGACTCTAGCTATCTATTCTTCAACCACCTCAGAGACCTGAGAGGGATAAATATATCTGATTATATAGGAAGTGCAGGGCCTGCAGCTTCCAAAACTAAGAAATGACATACCAGTGGCTGCCTGGACAGTTCCCATTTTTCTCCATATATTACAGCATCAATCTTCAGCCATGTGGACCCATTTCTCTGACAGACATTGATTGTAGAGCAGGAATTATGAAGGACTTACCTACCCTGTCTTGGCAGAGCTAGGCTGTCGACTTACCTGCTTCCAAGTTTTGTCTTTTTTGGACAGCAGTCTGTCTACAGTTGAAGCAAGGGGTTTTTCTTGCCAAGAGAAAGGCTTACCACCAATTTATCATCTCCCACTGGAGATTCTTTGATGCTCATCTTCTACTTAGAGTAGAATAGGGGGTGCTTTCAGGAGCTGACATGTCTCGATATCAAAAAATCTTAAGTTAAGAAAACATCTTTGAATGCCATATTCTGCAGATCTCTTGAGGTTTTTGAAGATGCCCTATCTATCTCTTATATTTAGATTAGCAAATATTGCTTGTCTCTTAGCAACTTGATTTCTGAGTAGCTTAGAAAATAACTGTGATAGACTGTCATAGTAACTAGCAAAATGACACGTTTGCATGACTATTAGTTTCCATTTCTTAATTATCCTAAACAGTTTATGATTTTTGGTAGCAAGAGGCCAAAACTTGACATTTCATTTTTAAGCATTATTAGGTACAATACCTTTAAGAAGTGTTAACCTTAATTTTGTATCAATATACAAAGATCAATACCAATGTGGCCAAATATAATCTTAATTTTGTATCAATATACAAAGATCAATACCGATGTAGCCCAATACAATATTTTTTCCTTTATTTTTTTATTTCTTCAAGTTACATCTCAATCGCAGTCCCCTTCCTATTACCCCCTCCAGTCCCACCCTCCCAACCTCAACCCCCCATCCTCTTCCTTTTTTTTTTTCTTTTAAGTTTAAGGTATATCTTATTTCCCCCCTACAGTTTCCCCTTTCAGTCCAACAAATGGCTCTTTCTCTTATAATAATAAATACAATACAATACAACAGAGGTAATTAGGCCACAGTTATGAGGGTTATATGGCTTAGCGTACATTCCCAATGTCCAATCCATATGTATTTGGTACCTGACTTTAACATTCTACTATCTAATCATCTCCATGAGTTTAAAGTTCTATATCTGATTCAACATTCATACTAATTTGCTACACAATTTTTAAAGTATCTTCTTCGATCTATAACACTCTCTTGACTCCTAAACAACCCAAATTTAATTATGAGACTCTAGCTATCTGTTCTTCAACCACTTCAGAGACCTGAGAGAGATAAATGGATCTGATGTTATAGGAAGTACAGGGCCTGCAGCTTCCCAAACTAAGAAATGAAATACCAGTGGCTGCCTGGACAGTTCCCATTTTCTCTCCATACATTACAGCATCGATCTTTAGTCATTTGGCCCTGTTTCTCTGACAGACATTGATTGTAGAACAGGGGTTATGAAGGACTTACCTACCCTGTCTTGGCAGAGCTAGGCTGTCGACTTACCTGCTTCCAGGTTTTGTCCTTTTTGGACAGCATTCTGTCTACAGTTGGAGCCAGGGGCTTTTCCTACCAAGAGATAGGCTTGTGACTAATTCAATCATCTCCCACTGGAGATTCTTCGATGCTCATCTTCTACTTAGCCCAATAAAATCTTAATTTTACATCAATATACAAGGGTCAATACCATTTGAGATCTCAAAATATATACACTAAAGATTTGTTTAGCTCCAAAATATCAAAATAATTTCTTCTTTAATCCGGATCGAAAGGTAATACTTTATATATTGTCAAAAAACCAAATTTGCTCCAGGAAAAATATTACCTGCCCCCCCCCCCCAAAAAAAAAGGTAATTGTCCCAGAGTTAGGATTAGGGCAGGGCTCTGTTCTTATCTTTCCAGGAGATTTAAAGCATCCATTCAAGGAATCCAGGGATAACTGGACAATGGAAACCTCAGCAGAAAACAGATCAGACACCAGAGAAGACAAGTGGCCCAGATGATCCAGCCTTGCAGACTTCCTCAATAGCAGTTTCCTCAAAAGTCTACAACCACAACAACTCAAAATCACTAAGATTGTTCAGCTCCACAGACTGCTCCAGCCAGAACTTCAGTAAAGCTCTGAAGATCAGCTTCTGTCTATGAACTTCTCCATGCTATCTTAAATACCCTCCAGCTTAAGGTCCCTCCTTTCTGTTTAATCCCTCTCAGCTCATTCCTTGCTCTGCCTCTTGGCCTAGGATTAACTTTATTTAATCCTGTGTTCAGAAAGCTCTTGGATTAAAGGTATGTACTAGGTCAGATCCACACCACAAGTCATTGTTTATAGTATACAGAAAGCTCTAGGATTAAAGGCTGAGCCATTCCACAAATAGAAACAGGTTTTTCAATTAATAATCTCAGGGGCTCACAATGTGATCAAACAATCTGCAGCACTCCCTTTCCTTTGAAACCTATATTAAGGTTTTCCCATTGTGGCCTGAACTCTCCTCAGAGCCCCTGTCATGCTGCTCTATGTCTGTCTATGACATTAATTACACTTTCAACGAATGTCTTACATATAAAGACAATCGAGCTCATGTTCCTCTTGAACTCCAAACTGGGAAGCTTTCAGTTTCTGTGATCTGTCAAATAGCTTCAGTTTCATTTTATATACTAACCATTCTGCATTTTCTTCACGTCAGCAAACACCTCAGCAGCATTTGGTGATGCTCCCTTAAATTCCTGAAGGATCTGGGCTGTTTATCCCCCACCTGATTGAGGCGTTGTAGCTTCCTACTGACCTTAAACATTGGACATGATAACACCAAGAGGTGCCCTAAAGGATCTCCTGTAGTTCAGGTATGCTTTTCCTTATTTATATTGTGGAACAGTAGTGTCATTTCCTTTTGGCTGTCTGGTTATTTTGTAATGTAAACAAATAATTAGTTAATAAGTGCAACTTACCACCAAGGTGAGATAGATGCCACTGATCTCCTCTTCACAACCAAATTTCACAACGAAGTAACAATTCTTACTTCCTCCTTTCACTTCCTCCTTCCTCCTTTCACTTCCTACTTCACATCTTAAATTCTAAATGAACTTCCTGTTTTCACCTTATTCTAAACAGACTACAATTTTTCTCTTTCTCTCTCCCTTCCTCCCTGCCTCCCTCCCTTCCTCCCTCTCTCTTTCTTTGTTTCTTTCTTTCTTTCCACCATCCATTGAAGCTTCTCATTATCTTTATAGATTAATTGTGTCTTCACCAGCACACCAATCTCTAGTTCAAGAAATTCAGGCACATGATAATTTTTGTTCAAGATACTGATTACATATCAAGGTATAGTATACTGAAAGGTTATCATACCTACATGGTTTAATTAGAGTTTTATTTTTATGGTAAAAATATGTGAAAGAACAACTTAAAAGAAAAAATAAAGTATCTTATTTTGAAGTTAATCCCATCATGGTGAAAAGGTATTGAGGAAGCAGAATTTGATAGCCATAAAGAAGGGAAAGACAACAAAGGACTCAGGTATGTTGTGGCCTTCAGAGAGGCCTGAACTTCCACATTCTCTACCAACTTATTTATTATATCTTCTTATACATTTATAATTTAAATCAATCTCTTCTATATTGTAATATACCATTTCAGGATTTTATTTATTTTTGCATTGGGTTTTTTTTTGACACTTTCTCAGGCAGCTTAGAGTGGTCCCAGACTACTCAAGGATGATTTTGAACTTCTGATATTCTCACTACCATATCCTTCCTGGGTGCTTGGATTATTGCCATGACCATTATATCCACTTTTGAGGGGCCCACATCAAATCCTGGACTTCTCTCATGTTGGGAAAACACTTTATCAACTGAAATGTATACCCACTCCTTAAGTTAAAAATTTCTAATTTCTGACTGGAACAAATTTTATCTCCTATTCCACTTCCTACTAATTTATCTTCACATCCAGCACTACATTTCAACTATGCAAACTTCATTTCTTCCTGCATTAAAAAAATATTCTCTGGATGAACAGAACCACAGAACATAAAAATTATGAAAGTGGGTTTATTAAATAGGCTTATAGAATGGGGCCTGGGTAGTCCAACAATAGTTATCTGTGTACTGGAGAAGCAAAGAAACAAGTATTTGTTCAGGTCATGAAATTGGATGCCTCAGCAGTCCCAATACAGTGCTGAATGCCTGGAAAATCCCTTCAGAATTACTGGCATTGGATCCATGTTGGAAACATGAAGAGACTGGATTTTTATGTCTGTGGAGGATGGGTCAGAAGCTACACACTCTGACTCAGAAAGAAGGGAAGGTAAGCAGGTACACATAGCTTTTGCCTTGGACCCCTTCATAACTGGGCCATATGTTGGAAGATGTCTACTTGAATGTTGTTCTTCAACACCTCAATTAATCCCCTCTATAAACCCCCATAGACATGCCAAGAGGTATACCTTCTAGGTGATTTTAAAGTCCTTAAATTTTACAGTCTAGACCAAATACCACACTTTCCCTGTTAAGAATCTCTCAGAGCTTTGCCATCATTGTTTCAAAAGTCCACAGTGTGCTGCTTCTGAGGACTGACCTTTGACCAGCTCTCCAGACGTATCTCCTGCGTCAATGATGCAATTCATGCATTCTGTTTATCAGCCTGACTAATTATTCCCATTCTATAATGGAAATCATGCTTCTCATTTCACGTATGCCTTTGTGTGAATACTTTCCCTCTCTGAACACTCTCCTTTTACCTCTTGTCCACTCAGGACAACATTGTTCTTTCTTCATGACTCAGCTCATCTGTGATCTCCTCTAGCAACTTTCTCCTCCCTTTCTTAGGTCTAAGATATCATAAAATATATAATAACAGTATATATCTGGGTTGCTTACCTATGTATCAGTGATACCTTGCTTAAGTTTTATATCTATCTATCATCTATTGTCTATCTACTATCTCTATATCTCTATATCTACATATCTACCTATCTATCTACCGATCTATCTATCTATCTATCTATCTATCTATCTATCTATCTATCATCTCTCTATCCATCCTACCAATTTACCATCTATCTATCATCTACATATCTATCTACTCAATTATAAGGCTAGTATTGGTATACAGTGAACCTGATATAATTGTTTGCTGAATTAATGCTGGGTATAACTTTCCATCATATATTATCTAAACCCTATGAAATCAATTCCAAGTTTATGATGCTTCTCTGAAGTTTCATGGTACCAAATCACTTTGAAAAGTGATATTTTATGTTAGTTCTGGGATTTTTTGTTTCCTTTAGGCTTTCTTAATATTTCTTGGAATTTTAACCAATTGTGTACCTATTTTGAAATTCAAGAATGTGAATTAAAAAGGTAACTTCTGTGTATATTTATATTTGGTGTTTCAAATTCAACACATAGCAATTCTAACCTGATATTGAATTTTTCCATTTTGAAGAAAGATGTTAGGTATTCTGTTGAGAATAATTAGCCTGAACTGGATCTTACATTTATTTAAATTTTGTCTATTTTTGAAGAAAGACATCATATTTTAGTTCTTTTTGCTGGTATATTTGCATTATTTAATTAATATGGTTAAAATAACAGTTTTGACATGATTGAGATCTTTTTAATTTATTTTGGCTCAGGGGATAATATCCCTAAGAGAAATTGATCATTCAGTAACTCATATCCTTCAATTGAAGAGATACTAAAACCTCTTTTTCATTCATCAGTGGAGAATTTCCTTGCTACAATATACCTAGTCAGGCAAATAAATAAAATATTAAACTATCTGGTGAAGCAGATGAAAAGGGAAGAACATAAGCATGACTTAAAACAGGAAACCTGAGATTGAGAAAGTGCTTCCTTAAAAACAACCTGTGAAGAATGGATGACGTAGCTCAGGGGTAGACGACTGTGACAAGAATTCTCCAGGCTCAGTCCTCAGTCCTGGTAAATCCAACAACCCACATACACTCCTCTAACAGGAAATAAAATACTCTAAACCTTATAGCAAAACACCAGAAAAGCGACATCAGTCCTGTCTTCCAGTCATTTTAAATTGTCTATTTTCATAAAGAAAATGTCTTCTTCTATTTGAGGGAGACATGACCTAGTATCAGATTAAATAATCTGACCCTTTCATTGTTGTTTATTGATTTTCTTGATTAATTTCATTTTCTCCTTTTATAACACTTAAATATTAAAATGTAAGTATAGCGATAAGTGTATCTATTAAAATATTATTTTGTCCATATTTAAGCTATCTATTCCATATTAAGAAATTATTGGTCTCTATCTTTTGCACAGAGCCATTTTTATTCTTTGATTATGCTGTTCTCTTCTTAAGATATGGATATTATTTAAAACATCTGTATGACGCAGTTACAATAATTGAAGTGTCAGAATCACTATGAAACAGTAATTTTTTTTCCCAAAATGTGTCAGAGCAAATATCTTAGGAAAAGATGTAGTGACAACACTGATGTTGTGGAAATGATAATGTTTATTATTTGAATATTTTAATTGGAACAAAATGTCCACATTTATAATTCTGTATAATTTTGTAAAGAAGACGTATCCCTGCAAATAAAAATACAAGAATGATCAACTTATTAGGCATGATAAGTGGTCCTTTTCAATGTGAGAAGAAATAAAATGTATTGAATGTGTTATGGCACTTTCTATCCAAGTGGAGATTGCCTTTGAGCATAGTTAGGCATGTGGAAGTACCATGATAAAACACAATAAAGGTACTAGGAAAAGATAGGGTCAAAATATCTGCATTAATAGAAAACACAGAACATAATTTGTTCATTCAGACTCACGAAAGAAAGATGTTTTAGAAGATATCCTGTGAGTAACCATATCAATTTACAGAGTTGATGTTCAATTAATATAGTTGGTTTGTCCTCCAAAAATTTTCCCTTATTTCTTCTTTTCTTCCTCTCTCCTCTCTCTCTTCTTTCCCTTCTTCCCTCTTTTCCTCTTCTCTCTTCCCTGTGGTAGAAGTTAGGTCTCTGTAGTGAAATTAATAGGTGTAGAGAGCTGCGACGTGCCGCGCCCTAAAGATGGCGCCAGTTTCCACCTTCCACCAGCCCGACGGTGAGCGCTCTCAGTGGTAAACAAGTCCATATTTGGTTACGACCGCTGATCTGGCTTGCTTCCGCATACGTGGGCCTTTAAGATAGCCCCACGTGGCTTTACTTGATTGGCGGTTCATATAATATTTAGCCTGTGGGTTGGGTCTGCCCTGGCATTCGGAAGACTGTTTTCAAGGGACCTGAATAAACTGCTGGAGAAGAGCTTTTGCGAGTTGCGTCGTCCTTGCTGGTCGAGGGGGACGCGACAAGTGGTGGCCCGTACGGGGATCCAGAAAAGACTCAGAACTCCTGCAGTCAGGGGCAGTGCACTGGTAAGTTCCCGGGGTAAATTGGGACAATAAAGTTTCACGGAAATAGCGAACAAAAGGTAAAGTTTCGCGGAGATTGCGAACAAAAGGTAAAGTTTCGCGGAAATAGTGAACAAAAGGTAAAGTTTCACGGAAATAGCGAACAAAGGGTAAAGTTTCATGGAGATAGCGAACAAAAGGTAAAGTTTCGCGGGAAACTGTGAACCGAAAGTAAATTTTTAATCATGGGATTGTCTCAGTCACATCCAATTTTTCTGGCTCTTCAGGAGATACTTTTAGCTAGGAATTTGAAACTTAAGAAGTCAACCCTAGAAAGATTTTTGAATGAATGCGATTCCGTGGCTCCGTGGTTTGCGGTGTCCGGGAATCTTACGGTATCCTGCTGGGACAAATTAGGCAGGGACTTGGATTTTGCTTGGGAGCAAGGTACTCTGAAGCATGGAGTAAGACCGATTTGGAAGATGGTGAGGAGTTGTTTAGAAGATCAGAGATGCTGTAACACAATCAAGGAGGGAGAATCAGCCTTGGAACTGCTGCAAGGGGAAAGATCTGAGCAGGCAGACAGTGAAAAGGGAAGTAACAAAGGCGAAAGATCTGAACAGGCAGACAGTGAAAAGGGAAGCAAAAGGAAGGTCCCTCTCTATCCCGATCTTAGAGATTTTAGAGATTTTGAGGACGCAGAGGGTACGGATTCTGAAGGGGAGCTACACACTCTAATAGAACAGTTGGAGAGGACTGCTATTAGAAAAAGGGAAAAGAAAAGGGTAAAAGAGAAAGACACGTTGGCGGCAGTCGGTGTAAGTGAAGCCGTTGCCGTGGCGCCTTCAACTCCCCCTCAATACCCAGAAGCCGTTCAGATAGATCAGCCTGTTCAGTCCCTGAAAGTAGGGAGATCTTTCTGCCCGGGGATGTGGACACAAGTAAGAACAGAATTACAGTTTGCCTATCCGGTATACCAAGACCCACAAGGGAACAGGTACGAGGAACCGCTTGATTTTAAAGTAATTAAATCCCTTGCAGAGTCAGTTCGTACCTATGGCACTACCTCTTCTTTTACATTGCCTCAAGTGGAAGCATAAAGCAGACATTATATGACTCTGAGTGATTGGAGTGGCCTGGCCCGTGCCTGCTTAAGTCCAGGGCAATACTTAGACTGGAAAGCTTTCTTGATTGAGTATGCCACTGAGCAAGCAGTCATTAATCAGAGAAATGGAAATCCAGCCTGGGATAGAGATATGCTGCTTGGGCAGGGGAGATTTGCCAACCAGCAGATAGGATATCCCAATCAGGTTTATGAACAAATAAACCAGACAGCTATCAAGGCTTGGAAATCCCTTCCTAACAAAGGGGAGGTGAGTGGGAACTTAACTAAGTTTCTACAGGGCCCCCTGGAGCCCTTTTCAGACTTTGTGGCATGATTGGTGGAAGCGGCAGGGAAGATTTTTGGTGACCCAGATGCTGCCATGCCATTAATAAAACAGTTGGTCTATGAGCAATGTACTAAAGAGTGTAGAGCCGCTATCACCCCTTACAAGAACAAAGGGCTATAAGCCTGGATGAAAGTGTGTAGAGAACTTGGAGGGCCGTTAACTAATGCTGGTCTTGCTGCCGCAGTAGTACAGTTGACCAGAAAAGGTGGAGGAAGTTCAGGAGTTTGTTTTAAGTGTGGCAAGATGGGACACTTTAAAAGACAGTGCCCCGGGGGAAGGAGTACAGAAAGTACAGGAAGTGCACAACGCCCCAGGCGGCCGGGGTTGTGCCCAAAATGTAAAAAAGGGAACCATTGGGCTAATGAATGTGGTTCAGTGACAGACATCCATGGCCAGCCTTTAACTCAAGGTTATGGTGGCGCTCGTCCAAAAAACGGACAGAGGGGCCCATGACCCCAGGGCCCACAAATATATGGGGCAGTAGAGAATCAGGACAAAGAACAGAATCAAGAGAGATGGCCAACCCTCCGCCATCTGAGAGACCGTGGAGAGCCACTGCAGGCTCAGCAGGATTGGACCTCTGCTAGACTACTAGACTTGTATTAACGCCCCAAATGGGGGTCCAGTTAATTGAAACAGATTTTAAAGGACCCCTTGAACCTGGTACAGTTGGTTTGCTGTTAGGGAGGTCATCATCAGCCTTGAGAGGACTTATTGTCCATCCTGGGGTTATAGATTCAGATTATACAGGAGTGGTTAAGGTCATGGTAGCCTCCCCATCATGGTATAACAGCTATCTCTCCTGGAGATAGAATTGCTCAGTTGATCATGTTGCCGAGCTTACATGATTGCTATGCGGCAAAGGATCGAGAGAGAGGAAAAGATGGTTTTGGGTCCACAGGCACAGATCTGACTTTTCTTTCCTTGGATTTGGACCAACGCCCCGTCTTGGAGTTAAAAGTTGATGGTAAAAAGATCCTGGGCCTTTTGGATACTGGGGCAGATAGGAGAATCATTTCAAAGAAAGACTGGCCTTCAGGTTGGCCCGTACAAGCCTCTTCTCAAACACTTCAAGGCCTGGCCTGAGTTATGCTAAGACTCCAGATATGAGTGCAAGATTATTAAAGTGGCAGGACTAAGAAGGCCACTCAGGAGAAATGCAGCCATATGTACTTGAGCTCCCTATCTCCCTTTGGGGAAGAGACCTTTTAAAGGATATGGGATTTAAATTGAGTAATGATTATTCTGATTCAGCCCAACGTATGATGCAAGATATGGGATATGCTCCAGGCTTTGGAATAGGAAAATATTTGCAGGGGCGGAAAAGTCCCATATCTATGCAGCAAAGACAAAAGAGACAGGGCCTGGGTTTTTTCTAGGGGCCACTGAGGAGGGCATTCCCATAACTTGGAAGACGGAGGACCCAGTATGGGTTCCTCAGTGGCCACTTTCCTCTGTAAAATTGAATGCGGCCAAAGAGTTGGTGGATGAACAGATGTCTTTAAAGCATATAAAACCATCTGTATCTCCCTGGAATACACCTATCTTTGTCACTAAAAAGAAATCTGGAAAATGGAGGTTATTGCATGACCTGCGTGCCATAAATCAACAAATGCAGATCATGGGCCCAGTGCAACGTGGCTTGCCGCTTTTATCATCTTTGCCAGCCTCATGGCCCATTATAGTTATAGATATAAGGGATTGTTTTTTCTCCTTCCCTTTGTGTGCCAAAGATAGTGAGAGATTTGCATTTACTGTTCCATCCTGTAACCATGAGGAACCTGATCAGCAATTTGAATGGGTAGTATTACCTCAGGGCATGGCGAACAGCCCCACTATGTGCCAACTGTATGTGGGGGAAGCCATTGCTCCCTTGAGAAAGAATTTTCCCGATTTAAGACAAGAGCCCGTGTTATGTCAATTTCAACCGGGCTCCCCCCAAATAGTTAATTGAGGTGTTTAAAAGATGTCAATTTGCATTCAATTTGATTTCAGATTCAGTCAATGTGGTCAATGCAGTGAAAGTATTAGAATTGGCAGGTCCTATTAAGAATAGTAGTACTGTATGTGCCTTATTACAAGAGTTACAAGTTTTAATCTGGCAGAGAAAAAGGTGTTTTTATATTCAACATATCAGATCAGAGCACATACAGGATTACCTGGACCATTAAGTGAGGGTAATGATAAAGTTGATCAATGGACTAGGATGGAATGCATTTTTTGGAGCTCATTCCTGGACCAAGCCAGACAGTTTCACCAATTATTTCATGTAAATGCAAAAACTCTACAGCAGAAATTCCATTTGTCTAGAGAAGATGCTAGACAAGTGGTTTTGGACTATCCTCAGTGTGTGATTCATCATCATCCTCCCAGTGTGGGAGTGAACCCTAGAGGGTTGATGCCACTCAAAATCTGGCAAATGGACGTTACCCACATTTCAGAATTTGGAACTTTAAAATATATTCATGTGTCTGTGGATACCTGCTCAGGTATCATACATGCTACACCTATGAGTGGAGAAAAGGCTCGCAATGTCATAGGGCATTGCTTAGAAGCCTGGGCTGCATGGGGAAAACCACAGCAGCCGAAAACAGACAATGGACCAGCCTATACGGCTCAGTCCTTTGTCTCCTACTGCAACCAGATGGAGGTACAGCTTAATCACGGATTACCATATAATCCTCAAGGACAAGGAATTGTGGAGCGTGCTCATCGCACCTTGAAAGAATGTTTGCAAAAACAGAAAGGGGGAACAGGCCAAGGCCGTACCCCCAAGGAGAGAATGTCTTTAGCCTTATTTACTTTAAATTTTTTAAATTTGGATGCTCAAGGCCGCTCAGCAGCGGACAGACATCAGGATTCCCATGGTCCACCTAAAGGCATGGACAAGTAGAAGGATATTTTGACAGGCTCTTGGCGAGGGCCTGACCCCGTGCTAACAAGGGCGAGAGGGTCTGTTTGTGTTTTTCATCAGGATCAACAAGATCCAGTGTGGGTGCCTGAACGCCTTGTGAGGAAGATTCTTCATGAAGACCTTCCTAAGGATCCTGGTGATAGTAGCAGTAAGTATGTCAGGAATGACCGAGCCAAGATGGGGGATCCTGTCGATATTCCCAAAGCCGATGCCGGTCAGACATGATGCAACTGTGTTTCCACGCTTATTTAGCAGTAATAGAAGCTTAGGCTTACCCTACCTTCCCTTTGATGATCAGAAAAGCCCTATAGAGGGTAACAGAAATGTCAGCTTGAAGGGTAGTCTGTGCTTTTTAATGAGCTTCAATAGGTCAAATGATACAGAATGCATTAAATTGTCTCAGCAGTTAGCAGAATTTTTACCACAACTGAGGTTTGGGGGTAGGGGTGGTGGTTTGTTTTCGGGCAACAGTTCTCTCCTTGAAGGATGGTGGCCCACATGAGTCTCTGACCAGGACCCCCCCAGACAGCCACGCTGGGCACCTTTTTGTAGAGGATCCACAGGAGAGGAAGGACCTTGTCCCTGGACTGGATGTCAGGAGCGCAGAGCAGTTTGGGTTCAACAAGATTATTTTTCCTTTAGCCCCATGATTAGTAATAAAGTGAATAAGTCTTGTACAGGAATGCTTGATATATCTACTAGGGATCCTCAGCAGACTGCCACCAATCCTTTTGATTTGTGGCTTTTGTGTGGGGTAAATGGAAGTTGCATGGACTTGGGACCTGTCATTATGCTTGGGGGAGGAATTTATCAAAGAGATAATTTTTCCCTATGGTCCGCTACCAAATTGAATCTTTCTAGTGGTAGTGGCTCTGGTACTTGGAATTCTTCATTTCATTCTTACCGCAATAAGACCTTTTCAGCCTCACCAGTTTGTCTCTGGTCTCCTTTTCTGCGGATTGTAAGTAATGGGAGTGCATCGTTGGGTGAAGAAAAGTTAGTATGCACTCCGGACATATGCTTTTATGCCCTGTGCTGGAATGCCACAGCCTTTCCTGTGGCTGTGGTGACTAGAATGCCTCGATATGTACCAGTTCCTGTAGAGGCCCCTAATACCATGATGCTATTCAGGCTTAAAAGAGATTTTGGTATCACTGCAGCTATTGTTACTGCCATCAATGTTGCTGCTGTGGGAGCTACTGCCTCAGCTATTGCCTTGTCTAGTTCTATACAGACTGCCAATGCCCTGAATAACATCTCAGCCACTGTAGCACAGGCATTGGATACTCAGACCTCTATGAATTCTCATCTCAAAGGAGGCCTTATGATAGTTAATCAACACATACATTTAATACAAGAACAAATTGATTCTCTTTGGCAACTAGCACAATTGGGGTGTGAGTGGAAAATGCAAGGTTTGTGTGTTACTTCAGTGCAGTATCAAAATTTTACAAAGGCTGCTAATTTGTCTAGACAATTGTCAAAGTTCCTCTTACAGGATTGGTCGGCTGAATTTGAAAATTTGATGAGAGAGCTGAGAGCGACAATCGTCCACATCAACTCCACTCGGTTGGATCTGAGCCTGGCTACTGGTTTGACTTCCTGGATACAGACGGCTATGGATCATCTTAAGGAGTGGGCGGGCGTAGGCTCTTTGGCGATACTGATGATACTAGCCTCTCTGGTTTGCCTATGGTGCATCTACAAGATGAGAGCCACACAGAAGCGTAATGCAGCCATGATTATACAGGCCCTTGTCGCCATTGAGGCGGGCCAGTCCCCTCAGGCATGGCTCGCTGCTTTGAAGCCTTAAATCTTCACTGAGCATAGTCCCTGCCCACTGAGGTATTCGTTCCATGGATATTAGGGTCTGGCAGGTCAATGACGGAGTAGACGGGTAAGTCTTGGCCACCTAAGACAGGGCAGTCCCGAGTGGGGAGGCTGACCCAGAGACGGGTAAGAGTTTGAGCACTGCCCTCCTACAGGCTCAGGCCCACCGTGAGATCCCCAGATATGGGGATTACAAAGCCTTTCCAGGGACTTCTACCAACTTTAGAAAAAATAAAAAAGGAGGAACCGTAGAGAGCTGCGACGTGCCGCGCCCTAAAGATGGCGCCAGTTTCCGCCTTCCACCAGCCCGACGGTGAGCGCTCTCAGTGGTAAACAAGTCCATATTTGGTTACGACCGCTGATCTGGCTTGCTTCCGCATACGTGGGCCTTTAAGATAGCCCCACGTGGCTTTACTTGATTGGCGGTTCATATAGTATTTAGCCTGTGGGTTGGGTCTGCCCGGGCATTCAGAAGACTGTTTTCAAGGGACCTGAATAAACTGCTGGAGAAGAGCTTTTGCGAGTTGCGTTGTCCTTGCTGGTTGAGGGGGACGCGACAAATAGGCAGTTCAGGTTAGGATCTGGCAGCACATAAGGAAAGGTTTGCATCCCTTTACTTGCTGATAAGGACAAAGCCAGTTGTAGCCGGACCATATGTCCTGTTAAAAGGATGTGGTAAAGAAACTGCACAAGTCACACAGGTGACGTTAGTTGCCATGAGAAGCAATGAGACTGCTGGATATCACAAGAAATCTCACGGACCCTTGAGACTGCCAAGGATTGTGAGATAAGGTGATATATAAGCCAGAGGCTCCACATGGTTGCTGTCTTCCTCCTACCCTCACCAACTGAGAAGTCATGTTGAAGCTTACAGCAAGGTATGCCATTAACAGAATTTAGACTGTGTTAGAGGCAAAGGCATGGCATAAAACCTGCTGAGAGTTTCTTGAAGGTGTCAGATTTGGGGCCCCCCACTGGGTGCCATCTGTAGCAGAATAATTTTATTTATAAACACTTATATTTATTAATACTTAACAAATATCTATAAAATACCTAAATCCTACAACCTAAAACCTATAATCTAAAATTTATAATCCATCTAAGAATACCCTAATACCTAAGAACACTCTAATATCTATCTAAAAACATTTAACTAACTCTATCTTAACTTTCTTAAAAGGATATCAATATTCTTAGCACAGGTCCACGCAGGGTGACTTGGCTTATGGCAGTCCCATCAGGTAGTATCATTTAAGATTAAAGTCCATTGGGCCTTACTTTGCCAGTTTGAAAGGCCAATTTATTTCAACCACCAAGTTGTGGCTGGTTTATTAAGTCAGCCTGTTCCAACTGCCAAAATGGGGCCGGCCTTCTCACATCTGAGACTCCCCTCCACGGTCTTGAACTTTGTTCATCATGCTCACTTTTTTGGTGTTCCTTGTTGTAATTCAAACATCCATTAATAACCAGCAGACATAGGTTGTGTGCTACAAGAAGTACAAGAGGACAGTGCACAGTTAAAACAAAGCAAACAAATGAAAGTATTCACCAGCAACACCTTTGTAACCGAACTTTTAAATTATTATTTAACACTTATTTATTTATTACTAAATTCACTTATAACAAACACCAACAATTTCTTAACTATTAATCCTATAAATTCCTACAACCCCTTTAACCTATCCACTAAACCTATTGATAATTATAACAACTACTTTCATAACCTTTTAGAATGATACAGTCTCTGGGGCAGGTCCTCAGTCGTCAGGAACACAGTCTTTGTTGTAGATTCTTTAACGCACTTAGCAGTCCTTTTTCTGGATCTCTCAGATGCAGGTTCGTCAGGGTAGTTTGTTATTGCAGTCTCACCTTAAATAAGGCTTCATGCTTTCTTCTCTGTGGGAGACCCCAGCCGTCTGCAGGCCAACTTACTTCTTTTGAATCAGGAACTCAGCAGCTCTGCCTCAGTCCTTAAAGCCAGGCACCGTTTCCTTTAGGCCACTGTTTGGACAGATCAAACCCCTCTAGGCAAAAGCTGAGCCACAGGGTCCAGTCCTTGGCCTTTTGGTGTCTTGCTCAGGCTTTCTTTGCTCACCGGCTTCTTTCTGCTTCAGGGAGAGAGCTGGCCATCAATGGCCAGCCCTTTTTTCAGCAGGACTCTTGGAGCTCTCTAGCATCAGGGGCCTCTTCTCCTTCTGGGCTCCATGCACTGTACTTAAATAGGAGGAACTCTGTTTCAGCTTAATTTGGGCTGTGCCCACTTAGCAGCTGAAAACAATGTCAGGCCAGATACTTTCTTTCTTCAAATCCATTAAATCTTTCCTGTTTTCCTGACTTCAACCTTGTTTTTCAGTCTATTGAGTCTTTCCTGTTTTTGCTGACTTCATGCTGATAATGCTCTTCAGGCCCCAAATTAAGAGACAGTTTCAGAAACTCCTATATATTTTCTAAATCTAATTTATCTAACTCCTACACACCTTTTATTTGTATTCATTGTCCTATGCCAAAGTTCTTTGAAAGTGCTAGTTTACATAATGACATAGCTTTTTATGGCATTACTGCTTAGCTTGTGTTAGAACTGACTCTTCAATATTGTCATTTACCCATTACCATACGTTTTTTCATAATGATGAAATAATGGTTTAAAAAGTAGAATGAAATGAGAGTTAAAGTCAGTTGATAATTCCGAATTCTCCTAGGGATTAAGTAAATTTTCTTTGCACCATTTTCTTGCCCTTTTAATGTTGTTGAAGCCTTTCTTCATCCATAGCTAGGTATGCATATTATTAGATCCCTCAGGGTCTTGGACAAAGTCAAGCTCTCATTTTCAAAAAACAGGATTTCTACATAATGTCTAGAATATTTTGATTAGTTTTTTTTGATATTTTGATTAGTTCTGTTTTGTTTGTCTGGTTTGTTTTTGTTGCTGTTTTTGTTTTAGTTGCAAGCCTCCTGTTTATTCTTTCAGAAACCTCAGATAAGTACTGAACCTTCAGGAGTTATTCTTGAACCTTTCTATCTGCCTTTATATTGTCAATTGAAGCATATTTGTGTGTTTCCTACAATTTGAAATTTATGTGTATATCAATTAATAGGCAAATAAACATGTATGTATATTTATAATGTATATATATGTATATATCCACATTTCTCTATATGTATAGTTATTTACATGTTCATATGTGTATGTGAATATGATTTAAGAAAGTGTGTATTTCCAATCTCACAAATGTTAAGAGAAAATGAACTCTTACTAAAGGTACACGTCCATAAACACATTCTTACACTCCATCTTCACATTTCAAGCTGGATGTTTTTTAAGTGACAAACAACGCTGTCTATGGTGTTCACAACTGATTTTTCAGTTTTCTCAGCCTGTCTCAAATATAAGCTCTTTTGTCAATTCTATCACAATAGACTAACATGACCATTCTTTGAACATTACACATGGTATGTACACTTCTGTGCCTAGATCTTTTATATATGATTTTTATGAGATGTAACAACTTTCATGTATGTTATAATAATGTGATCAATTTTATTGCTGAATTGCTTTCCATTATGCACTTATAGCAACTATAATTAGGAACTCCGTTCTTGATTAATACTATGGCTTACACATTACTGCATATGCCTTTTGGTATAAAATGCATGAATTCATGCATGCCTGTACACGCAGACACACGCACACACATGAGTTTTAGGGAAAATAAATACACATGCTGGCAACATATATACATGCTTAGTTTGGAAAGCATTCTAGTAATTCTCTCATAACTCTCAGTTTTAGTTTCTATATATTTTTAACATTTGACATTAGTATTTCTTAACCTTAGATTTTCTAGTGCATACATATGACTTAGTTACTTTTACATTGCTGTGAAGAGACACTATGACCAATGCCACTTATAAATGAAACCATTTAATACGGGGTTCATGGTTCTAGAGGGTAAAGTTTGTAGGCAGGTATGGTGCTGAAGCAGTAACTGAGAGCTTGTATCCTGATCCACAAGCAAGAGTCAGAGTGCAAGATAATTAGACTGGGCTTTTGAATCCTCAAAGCCAATACACAGCGACACATGTTTTCTAAAAAGGCCACACCCATTCCTTTCCAACCAGTTCAACCAACTGCAGACCAAGCATTTACATATGACTCTATGTGGTGATACTGCCATTCAAACAATCACAGTGTACTAGTATGCAAATTTGGCTTTAAATTGTATTACCACAGTTACTCATGATATTCAGACTTTGATTATGCATATTGACTCATTGGCTATGTTCTGGGGAATATCCTGTTTGTGGATTGTTCACATTTCAAATTTGATCATCTTTTTGCTTTCATTTTTATCATTCGATTTTGGTATAAACACATATTTAGGTATATGTGTATATTAGTAGAATATATATTCTATGCACTTATTTTTTGTCAGTGGTAATTACATATAGTTTTTTTTTTACTTGACATTTTAATTTTTTATTTCCTTAAGGTGATATATTTAATGGTTGTTGATTTCTAATTTACCAAAACTCACTTTTCCTTTATGGTTATTGTCTTTGTGTCATAGTCAATAAGATTTTTCCTACATTATCTTTGTATGTGTGTATGTTAATTTGGTGTGGATGCATGTGTATGCATGTTTGTATGGAAATCACAAAGGGAGGAACATATCCCATTATAAGTGATCACATAACATTTTCTGGGTCTGGCTTACCTCAACTCAGCCTGGGTTTTTTCTAGTTCCATTCACTTGCCTGAAAATCTCATGATGTCATTTTATTTCAACAGATGAGTGATACTCATTGTGTAAATGTACTACATTTTCTTTATTAATTCTTCGGTTGTGGAATATCTATGCTGTTTCCAGTTTCTGGCTATAGTGAATAAAGCCTCACTGAACATGGTTGAGCAAGTATCCTTGTGGTAGGATGGACCACCCTTTTGGTCTATACCCAATTGTGGTATAGTGAGTCTTGAGGTAGATTAATTCCCAATTTCCTGAAGAACCAGCCTTTTGATTTCTGTGGTGGCTGTACAAGTTTGCAATGGACTTCCCCTTGCTCCACATCTTTGCCAGCATGAGCTGTTACTTGTGTCTTTGAATTTAACCATTTTGACAAGTGTAAGATGAAATCTCAAGGTCATTTGCATTTGCATTTCCCCTATGGTTAAAGATGTTGAATATTTCTTTAAGAGTTTCTCAGCCATTTGAGATTCCTCTACTGACAATTTTGTTTAGATCTGTTTCGCCTTTTTAAATTGGGTTGTTTGGGGGTTTGATATCTAGTTTCTTGAGTTCTTTATATATTTTGGATTTTAGTCCTCTACTGTGGAGCTAGTAAAAAAAATATTTTCCAGTTTTCCAGGCTACTTATTAGTCTGATTGATGATGTCCTTTGCCTCACGAAACCTCTTATGTTTCATGAGGCCCCTTTTATTAATAGTTGATCTTAGTGACTGCACTATTGGTGTTCTTTTCAAAAGTGGTCTCCTGTTCCAATGAGTTCAAGGCTATTCCCCAATTTCTTTTCTATTAGATTTGGTGTACTTGGTTTTATGTTGAGGTCTTTGATCCACTTGGACTTGAGTTTTGTATATGATGATAAGTATGGATCTATTTTCATGCTTTTATCTGAATATATACAGTTTGACCAGCACTATTTTTTGAAGATGGTATCTTTTTTTCCAGTGTGTACTTATGACTTTTTATAAATATCGGGTGTCCACAGTTGTGTGGATTTATGTCTGGGTCTTCAATTTGATTCTATTGAACAACATGTCTGTTTTTATGCCAGTATCATGGGGTTTTATTACTATAGCTCTGAAGAACAACTTGAAATCAGAAATTGTGGGACTTTCAGAAGTTCTGTAATTATTGAGTATTTTTTTATCTATCCTGGGTTTTTTTGTTTTTCCATATGAAGTTGAGAATTGTACTTTCAAGGTCTATAAAGAATCGTGCTGAAATTTTGATGGGAATTGCATTGAATCTGTAGATTGCTGTTGGTAGGATGGGCAGTTTTATGATGTTAATCTGACCAATCTATGATATCTCTCCATTTTCTGAATCTTCTTCAATTTCTTTCTTCAAAGACTTAACATCATTGTCATACAAGACTTCCAGTGGCTTGGTTAGAGTTACTCCAAGATATTTTTTATTATTCATATCTATTGTGGAGGGTTTTGTTTCCTTGAGTTCTTTCTCAGTCTTTCACTTGGATATAGGGGGATACTGATACTTTGAGTTAATCTTGTATCCAGTTATTTTTATAAGTGTTTATCATCTGTAGAAGTTCCCTCTTGGCTATTATGAATAAACTCTCAATGAACATGTATGAGAAAGTATCCTTATGGATAGAGCATCTTTTGGGTATATGCCCAAATATGAATAGCTTATGTATACTATCATATCATCTTCAAATAGCAATACTTTAATTTTTTCCTTTCTAATTTGTATCCCTTTGATCTCTTTAAGTTGTCTTATTGAATAGATAAGTGTACAAGCTTGTCTTTCTCATGATTTTACTGGAATTGGTTTGCATTTCTCTCCATTTAATTTGATGTTAGCTATGGGTTTGCTGTAAATTCCCTTTATTAAGTTTAAGTATGTTCCCCATGTCCCTAATCTCTGTAGGTCTTTTATCATGAAGGGTTGTGTATTTTGTCAAATGTCTTGTACTAATCTTGAGGTAGTAGACATTTCTTGTATCTGTTTAGAAAATTTTCATAAAATACTTTTGAAATATTTCTTCTCATTCATTTTGGCTTTGTCTTCTTTGGGACTTCATTTATATATTCACAAGGCCTTCTTTCCATCAGTATCTGTCTATATATTCATAATCATATACATATATATATATATTCACAAACCCTTTGTTTACAATGATATTTCATCCTGGAATTTCTATGTGGTCTATAGCTCTGACTAATTTTCTTGTAAATTAATATAGTGATCTCTCAATGTTACTTGTGTTTCCATTTTAGAATTTATATTTAACTTATACATTTCTATAATGAAACTCTTTTTTGTTTATTATTTTTGTATATTAATGCTATCATTATCAAGTGTTTCAAATACAATGGTGATAGCAAATACTAGGAAATTCCCCACTAAATGTCTATTTCCTTAGTAGACAAGCCTCTCAAATACCTATTGCCTTGGGTTTTGCCAATGTTCTCAAATAACATGTATTTGTGCTGCTCAGTTTTTATAGTTATACTTGGGAAGATAAATAATTAGATATAACCTACATCAGAAAAGTAAATTAATTTGATACCCATAGGTACCAAACCATGAACACATGGAACTAAATTCTATACTAAATTTCACATTTTTACTAAGCGTGGAAATACTTTTAGCAGGTGCCAGCCCCCCCAGGAACATGTTCCTTGGAGAAAGTACATGATAAAACACAGGGGCTAAGTATTTCACTTCATTTCTCAGCCCTAGCAATGTGGTATGCAAGACAAAATTTCCTTTCGTGATTTTAAAGTCGTGGTAAGAGGCGCAGGAAGTCAACATGATGGCCCTAAAATCACAATGGCATCAGAAAAGCTAATCAAGGGAAATATGTAATAGGTGTGGTAAATATGTGGAGGAAGGATAACAGTTTGCATGGAAAGCGTGGTGTGGATCAGAATAGCATCTAAAAGGGCACATTAAATGTTGTCAAAACTCAAATTAAAGTCACCTGACACTTTGAGAGCACTTGTAAAAAATGCTCAAGCTCAGTACTCCCACATCCAGCACACTCCTTGACCTTAGACAGGAATATTTTTAGTATCTCGGTGGTGGTACATATTAACTTCATTGTAGCTTTTTGTTTTTGTTATTGTTGATCTCTTCCACACCAATCAGCCTTCAGCTTGGATTAACAGATAACATCGGAATTTTGTCATTAACTTAACAAGTCTTAGTTATGAAATCAAGCTATCATTGTCTACTTTTTCTTTTAATCTTGCCAGATGCAGCAGTACTCTACACAAAGATGGTTATAATGACATCTTCAGTGAGGAGATACAGAGAAGGTCCGGGAGATCCTCTGCTAGGGAGAGATGTCTCTTTAAGAATACCAAGTGATTTACAAGTGGCTATGAACTCACATTATCCTTAATATGAGGCTCAATTTGACACCTGTGTGACTACTGAAAGGGCTGCACTGCAAAGGAGTGCACCTGTCTGAAAGCTGCTAAAAGACATTGATGCTGCTGCTGAAAGTATTGATGATAGGATGTGGTTATCCAAAACGATCCTAAAAACAGAGATGGAAAGATTTATCTCTTTTTAACCTCTTTTTTTTCCCTCCCTGAATTCAGTGTCTTACTATTGTGTGAACTTAAAACTTCTTTCTGAAATAGTTGTTTCACATATGAAGTAAAATGGAGTTAAAGCATTGGCTCTTAAATGAAGGTCAGTGTTTTTTTTTCCATTATAGCCACAAGCTCCAGATGGTAACAGTTAATTGCAGCCATGCCATTTTTGTAGAAAAGAATAAAGAATTGGAAATCAGAAGTTTTAAGAAATACAAGGTAGAGGTGTCCTATAATTTAAAATGATTTATCATCTTAGAAAGAAAATTTAAAAGGTAGTATATGAAATCTAAAATTTCATACAACTTTTTGAATTTCAGACTGCAAGGCTGAAAAGATCACAGGAAAGCCCTTATAGTACTTTGGAATATTGTATAATACTTCCAGGGAGATCATTTACTTTCATAATTTAGTCTGATTTATTTTGGCTCCAGGTCCATGAGAAATGTATGGGAAAAAATGACCTCTTTTTATTTCTTTAATTTTTAACAGCACCTTCCCATAAGAAAGAGAGGTGTTTGAAAGAGGAGCATTTAATACAGTTCTAATAGCTTTCAAATATCTGTCTTTTAAAGTCTGATTGAGAGGGAACCTTGAAATATCTATTTTAATTCTTTCCTCTGTTTTGAAGAGGAGTATTAAATTAGATCTGAAGTGTTATTCAAATATAGTCACCACTATCTATGATTCCCATCACTGTCATATATTAGCTAAGGAAGCTGCAGAGGTCAACAGGATTGCATTGGTGAGTAACAGGATTTATTACTTCTGTTATTTTTAAATGATCAAGTCTTATTGCGGTGAATTTCTTTAATCATCAAATAGCTCAATACACAAAACAAATTGTTGGGGACTGGAGAGATGGCTTAGCAGTTAAGAGTACATACTGCTCTTGCAAAGGTCAGAAGTTCAGTCCCCAACACTTACCAGCAGTTAGCAGCAGGCTCACAACAGTCTGTAAATAAACTCTGGGGAAGCTTGTGTATTCTTCTAGCCTCTAAGAGCAACTGCACTCTTATGTGCATATGTAGCCCCCCCCACAGAAGTCCTACAAGCATATATAAATAATTTAAAATAAATATATAAACAAGAGCCAGGTAAATATTATTACTTCTTTTCCTTTCCCCTCTTATGGCTCCTTAAAACAAAAAACAAAAACAAAAAAAACTATCTTCTTGTCTTCATCTTGTTTTCCTTCTCCCCTCTCTTTCTTTCTTCTCCATCTACCACTCTTACAAAAATTAAAAAACAAAACATACTTTAAAAAAAATCACAGATTATGTTCTGTAAGGGTTGACGTACTTGGCTGAGTGTTGAAAGAGAAGGTATCTGTGCTCTGTCTTCCAATGTCTGAGAGTTCACAGTGTGAGCTCTTTTACTCAATTGGCTTTAGTTCTGATTATTTGAAAAATTGCATTTTTGCATTAAATACAATTTCATATCTCCTCAGTAAAGTGCCTCATTCCATGCATGTCTCTGCGACAGTAGTTAATTATTGTTTATAATTACAAATCCTGCAAAGCAATGTCCATCAACAAAAACTTTAACCAAGAACTTTTACAAACTGATTTGTTCTGTTGGACTAGTAAGCTTTCCACATGTCGTCATTGCAGCATGTCCCTTTCCTACTCCTGGGAAAGCAAGAGGACACAGATTTCTGGTATATGATTATTATTTAGAGTCTAGGGCGATAACAGGTTACGAAGGAGTCCTCCCATTTGACATCTGTCAATAACTGGGAAATGCACTAATAGTAAATCATTTGCATAAAACCAGCCTGAATGAAATAAAATTTCAGGCATAAACAAGGTTTTTTTAAAACAATCCTTTTTTTTTTTTTCTGGTATAAGGTGTATTAGGTAGGAAGGTAAGGGCAGAGCCATGAGAGAGGAAGAAAGAAGCATGAGGAAAGAGGAACATGAGGAAATGGAAATAGACCAAGAAAGACTTAAATCTATTTTTATAAATAGGTGACAGTCAATATCTCAATCTTTACAAATGTGTATGATTCTAAGTTTTGTCAGCTTAGAAATTACTATTTCTTCCAAAGTGCATTTATTGATGGACACCTTATAAATACTCATAAAATGGAATGGTATCTTATTAAATAAATTAAGACTTTTTAGGATGTTGACCCAGTTTTAAAAGCAAATTGTAGGTTTCTCTACTTACATACTAATATTGTTTATTTGTTTATTTACTTATGTATTTATGTTTATTATTTCAAGTTACATGTCCATCACAGTGACCTCTTGCCACCCCTCCCAGTTCCACCCTCCCACCCTCTCCTCCCTCTCCCACCCATCCCACTTCCCCAGTATGGAGTGTCCCTAAATATCAGCCCCTCTCATTTCAGCTGTCATATGAAGGCTAAGAGCTTCCTCTTGCACTGGGGGCCTACATGGCAGCACCCCTAAGGAAAATTTTCCACAAATGAGTAACAAAGTTTATGTTCCTGCTCTTTTTGGTGTGTTGGTTGTAGGATAGTTATCATGTACTATATAACTAAAATCCAGTTGTAAGTAAGTAGATGCCATGTGCATCTTTCTCAGTCTACGTTAACTCACTCAGGAAGAGCTTTTCTAGTTCCATCCATTTGGCTGCAAATTGAGTGATTTCCTTGTTTCTGATAGCTGAGTAGTATTCCATTGTGTAGATGTACCACAGTTTTTTTAATGCTTATTTATTACTTCAGGTTACATCTCCATCACAGTTCCCTGTTTCCACCCCTCCCAGTCCTGCCCTCCCAATTTCTTTTTATCAGTTGAGGGACATCTGAGTTGTTTCCAGTTTCTAGCTATTACAAATAAGACTGCTATAAACATAGATGAGGATATGTCCTTGTGGTTTGGTGAGGGATTGTTTGGGTGGATACCCAGAAATGGTATGGCTGGGTCTTGAGCTAGGGCTATTCTAAGATTTCCAAGATATCGCCAGACTAATTTCTAGAGTGGTTGCACAAGTTTGCACTCCCACCAGCAATGGGGGAGTGTTCCCCTTTCTCCACAATATTTGCCAGCATGTGCTATCATTTGAGTTTTTGATCTTAGTCATTCTGACAGGTGTGAGATGGAATGTCAGATTCCTCTTGAGTTGCATTTCTCTTATAATTAAGGATGTTGAGCATTTCTTCAAGTGTCTCTCAGCCATTAGAGATTCCTCCTTTGTGACTTCTCAGTTTAGCTCTGTTTCCCAGGTTTTGATTGGATTATCCGGTTTCTTGGTGTTTACTTACTTGAATTCTTTATAAATTTAGATATTAGCCTTTTCAGAGATGGGGTTGGTAAATATCTTTTCACAATCTTTATTTTCTGAATTTCACATTATGTACCCTATTCCCTCCCATCTTCCACCTCCCCTAAGACCTACCCTCCACCCTTGCAATCTGTCCCAGCATAAAAAATAATAGTTCATTGTGGTAGCTTCTGTGTATCTCAGTTTGTTACATAATATTCCCCTTTGTCCACACATTCTGCTTGCAAATGTTCATTATAATGACTCCTTCGTCTGGTAAGAGGCCCCTGGTTTCCACTACTCCATCAGTAATGGAACCTCACTGAAACATCTCTCAGATATGCTGTAACTGTCCTGTGTCATGGAAATCCTGCAGTCCTGGATTGTGGAACTGACCTCTTCTTTCATTCCAGCAGTTCATCTATGGGATAGATGTTGGAGTGGGCCAACTCAGAGCCCTGGTCCTGGACCTGCAACCCCTACTTGCATGGCCATTTCTACTATGGAAAGGTGCAGGGCCTGTGAGGAGCAGGGACAGGTCTCCTGCTCTTGTGACCCCTTCTGGGCCACAAGATCACCTGTTGGCCAATGGTGGTGAGGGCAAAAGGGAGGAGAAGACATCTCTCCCTAGCCAACACTACCACATAGCCGACAAAAGGCAGGGGTGGCTCTCCCACACTCTTTCCCTCAGAGCTGGCTCACCTACAACCCCCATATCCAGAACCAGCTATAGTATGCTACCCAGGCAAGGTGCAGGGACTGTTCTCCCCAGTGCTGCAGCATGTGAGGGCAGGGACAGCTCTCCTGCCCTTGTGACCCCATCTTGGCCAGATCTCCTGTAGGCCAATGGTGGTGAGGGCAAAAGGGAATGGAGGGCATCTCTCCCTAGCCAACAACACCACTTAGCAGACAGAAGGCAGGGCTGGCTCTCCCACACTTACTCCCTCAGGGCTGGCTCACTCACAACCCCACAGTCAGGGCCAGGCAGAGTTCTTCAACTTTCTGATTTGTTTTCTGTCCTGTAAGCCCATCCAGTGCTTGCCTGGTACTGGTCTGGTAGCCATCTCATGCTACTCCATGGCACCAAAGTGGTGTTGATATTCAGCTTGCTTTTTTCCCCCCCAGGAATGTTAGGCTACCATTCATTCAGATGTTCATAGGTCAGAACACTGAATAGATATAGCCTCTCTCCTCTCTGCCACTACTAATGCACATATGACATAGCAGTCGCATCTGCAATGACTCTAGGGGCAGAAACGTACTAAATTACTTATACCTTAGATAATGGTATGCCAATGTCTCCTTAACTTATTTCTTTACACCTTATTGTTTCTGCAACTCTGGAGAAACCAGACATACAACATGTTCTACTTAACCTATTAATTCTTAGCTCTTTCATTCCATTTGTTATCATTTTTCCCTCCCTCATCACATATCCATTTTCCTTAAATAACTAATATTAGTTGGAGTTAACATATCCCATTTTTTAATAGTTCATTGCATATTGTCAAAGAATAAGGTTATTCTTTTGTAGAAACGTGTTATAATGGCTCAAGCCAAGGAATTTAATATTGATATATTTATTATATAATATAAAGTAGAATCTAATTCAAATTAAATAAATTTATGATATATTTATGTTTATATTTTGCTGTGGAATATTGATCATTGAGGAGACAATAGATGTAGTAATATTATCAGGACATACCCATACATAGGTATGTGAAGTTGCCACTGAATACATAAATCATGGGTCTGACCTTGGCTTTGAGGCTTGTTAGAATAATGAAACTCAGATGAAACTGACTGATACATTTGGTGATGGAAACTTACCTGCTATTTTTCTGCTGTCACTCTTACATAGAGAATTGAGAAGCTATTGGAGTTGGGAAAATGCTGTAGTTGGGAGTTGCATAAAGAGGCTACTTAGGGTTCATGAGATTTTTGTTTCTTTGCTTGCTTGCTTGTTTTATTTGTTTGTTTTTAATTTTTTATTTATCTTACATACTGGGTAAAGAAGTTTCCTCTCCCTCCTCTCCTCCCAATCCCTTCCTTTTACCTCCTCTCCCCCATATACACTCCTTCTTTCTCTTTAGAAAAAGGTAGGCCTTGATGAAAATAGACCAGCCATGGCATATCAAGTTGCAGTAAGACTAGGCACCTCCTATTTTATTGAAGTTAGACAAGGCAATCCACCAGTAAGGGGAAAGGGTCCCAAAGACTGGTAACAGAGTCAGAGACAGCCCCTGCTCACACTGTCAGTAGTCTGACAAGAAGGTCAAGCTAAACAACTGTAACATATGTGTGGAGGGCCTAGGTCAGTCCCATGCTGGCTTCCTGGTTAGCTATTCAGTATCTATGAGCCTTCATGGGCTCAGGTTGGTTGATTCTGTGGGTTTTCTTGTGGTTTCCTTGATGCTTCTGGCTCCTACAATCCTTCCTTTAGCTCTTCAGAAGGATTCCCCAAGTTTTGCCTAATCTTTGGCTGTGGGTCTCTGGATCTGCTTATCCAAATATATGGATTTTTTTTTTTTTTTATATTGAGATATCACCTCCTGACAACAACCCCCATTCTACTCCAAGTAAATAATGAGCCTTGAAGAATCTCTATTTGGAGATAGTTGCATTAGTGGCAAGCTTGTCACTGGGAAAGAAAAAATCCCTTGTTTCAATTGTAGATAGCATGCTGTCCAAAAAGGATAAAACTTGGAAGCAGGTAAGTCCACAGCCTAGCTCTGTCAAGACAGGGTAGGCAAGTCCTTCATAATTCCTGCTTTACAATTAGTGTCTGTCAGAGATACTGGGTGAAGTGGCTGAAGATAGATGTTCTAATGTATTGAGAAAAATTAGGGACTTTCCAAGCAGCCAGTTGTCTGTCATTTCTTAGTTTTGGAAGCTGGTGGCTCTGTACCTCCTGTATATTCAGATATATTTATTCTTCTCAGGTCTCTGATGTGGTTGAAGACTAGTTATAATCTCACAGTTAAATCTTAAATTGTTTAGGAATTAAAAGGATGTTCTAGGTTTAAGAACATATTTTTAAGTTGATAATGCAAGTTATGATGGAAACTGAATTAAGTATAGAATATTAAACTCATTGAGATAGATAGATAATAGAATAGTAATATAGTTGCCATATATATGGACTGGACATTGGGAATGTATGTTATACCTTATAATGTTCATAATTGTGGCCTAATTATTCTTATTGTTTTGTATTATATTTATTGTTATGAGAAAAAGAGCCTTGTATTAGACTAAAAGGGGGAACTATTGGGGGAGGAGATAAACCTTAAATTAAAAAAAAAATAAAGCAGATAGGAGGGTGAGGGAGAAGAGGGTAGGAGGGTGGGTCGAGAGGGTGAGTAGGGAGGGGATTATAATTGAGATGTTACTTGAAGAAATAAATAAATGTAAAAAAGAAAACACAATTCCTCTTTAATGCTCTTTTGTAATGAATACCTTTCTGTGCTTTCCACTGTTGGATCCATTTGTAGTTTACATTTATGGTTTGCAGTTATTTTACAAACCTAGGTATTCTGAATTCAATCTTACATGTTTCACTACTCCTCCAGATCTACATTTACAGCATTCTCTCTGACACTAAGGTTTTTTTTTTAAGTTGGCAGTGTTGCAGTTTAGTGTTAAACAACTTTTGTTTTTGCACTTAAGCTCTACATTTTATTTGATTTTGATAAAATAGCAATTATCTAGCAATCAATTAGACCTGCTGTAAGATCCTTCTGACTTTCCAAACAAGAGAAAACAAGGAAAAGCAGAAGTGTCTACTGTAATTTAAAATTTCAGTTTGAAATTATCTGCACAATTTATTGGGAATTTCCTTCCACTCGGTAGCAGTGCCTTTACCAATTACCATGAGCCTCAGCATCGCCTGTCAGAAGCAAACAGATGGAAGATGTTCCATTCATTGCTCATAGCTTCCCATTTAGTATTATACTAAGCACAGAATGCAAGAACTCTAAATGTAGCACAACATGAAAATATTATCCTCTGTAAATACAATGATTTGGATTTGTTCCTATTCAGAAGACATGCAGGAAATGCTTGAGGATATTGTAGGCTGATTTCTTTCAGTCTGCAAGTGCTAGCCCCCTCCCCCACTTATGGATTGATACAAGTAGTCAAATCACTCCCAAATCTTCAGGAAATGAAAGGCTAGATCACTAATCACTGCATGCACACTTCACTTTAATATTTCATTCAGCTTTGATAGAAGATTATAATGGAAGATATTATGAAAGGGCACTGCTACAATTGTACTCAGTGGGCCATGTGTAATATTTGAAAGTACATCATCTCTGTGGGTACCTTACAAGTTGCAGTTGTTAGATGAAGAATAAATGTTAAACTAGATTCTTTTGGCCATCCAATCAAATGCATATATTATGTGTCCTCTGTGTGCAAAGAACTGTATTAGGCATATAATTTGGTCTCTGGCATTATACTTCAACAATGCTCCTGGTGTGTGTTAAGCAGAACCAAATGGGTTTTTAAAATAAAATAAAATAAAATAAAAGCATTTTCCACCAGTTTTTAGAAGATAGTCAAGTGTTCAGAATTGTATGTTGTATATATTTCCTGCTCACTCTTTTTAGATGTTTGATGCTTGCTATTGGCTGTTTATATTTGTAGTTAATAAAAGAAGCTATTAAATTATTTAAGCAGCTGAATCAAATTTACAATTTATTTGGGTTTAATACATTTTAATTTTATGTTGCACCATCATCAAGGAAATGTTAACACCAATGTAGCTTAAATTAAGATGCCATGGAAATAACCCTGAAATTCCCTAAAGCTGCAAAAAATCAGAAGTTTAGACACTTGCCTAAGATATAAATATCTGAAATATGATCTCGTGTAATGTAAAGAATTAATGCATCATTATAGACAGTTAAAGACTTGGAATCTTCGGAAAGCTTGGTTTGTTTGTTTTTACTTACATTTTTCATTTTCTATAGGTTGGAGTTAAATTATTTTTAATGCCAATCATTTTCTACAACTGTTTTAGATCATCTGAAGACCCATTCTACATGTAACATGCAATAAACATGCTGTGAGGTTTTTTTTACCATTGTGTCCAAATATAATCTTAATTTTGTATCAATATACAAAGATCAATACCGATGTAGTCCAATACAATCTTAATTTTGCATTAATATACAATGATAAATACTAACTTAGCCAAATATAATATTAATTTTGTATCAATATACAAAGGTATAAGGGCATATTCAATAATCTGTCCTTTTTTCTTTTCTTTTTTTTTTTTTTTGGCTTTTCGAGACAGGGTTTCTATGTGTAGCCCTGGCTGTCCTGGACTCGCTTTTTAGACCAGGCTGGCCTCGAACTCACAGAGATACGCCTGCCTCTGCCTCCCGAGTGCTGGGATTAAAGGCGTGCGCCACTACGCCCGGCTTGTCCTTTTTTCTTGATATTTCCTATACTATGTCTATGTCCCATTTTTCTCAAGTCTGTTCACTCCTACATAGGAGAGAAAGAAGGATACAGAAAAGAAAAAGAGAGAAGTCCCTAGGTCTAGCCTCCAAAACCCATTTGACAAGAACATTTAACAGCTTGTAGTCTCTTCAAGCAAAAAACAACAAAATTTTCTATTATCCATCAAATGACCAAAGGAGGGGGGAAAACACCCTCCCCACCTTCTGGGGATGGGACTTCACTCTCTTAAAATCACTTCCTGCTGATTTGGGACATAGTAAACCTGTTTGGGGCCCAAATAGGAATGGAAAAGTGGTTAAAATGTTAATAGAATCATTTAATATTAAATCCTTTTGTGCTCAGCTATTTAAATGTCCTAAGAAGTTTGTAGACAGAAGCTGATCTTGAGTGCTTTACTGAAGGTCTGGATGGAGCAATCTGTGGAGCTGAATGACCTTAGCGATTTTGAATTGTTGTGGTTGTAGACTTTTGAGGAAACAGCTATTGAGGAAGTCTGCAAGTGTGGTTCATCTGGGCTATTTTTCTTCTTTGGTGTCTGATCTGTTTTCTGCTGTTTTCCTTGTCCAGCTGTCCCTGGATTCCTTGAATGGATGCTTTAAATCTCCTGGAAAGATAAGAACAGAGCCCTGCCCTAATCCTAACTCTGGGACAATTACCTTTTTTTTTTGGGGGGTGGTGTCAGGTAATATTTTTCCTGGATCAAATTTGTTTTTTTGACAATATATAAAGTATTTTTTTAAAAGATTTTATTTATTATGTATACAATGTTCTGTCTGCAGGTATACCTGCAGGCCAGAAGAGGGCACCAGATTTCATTATGGATGGTTGTAAGCCACCATGTGGTTGCTGGGAATTGAACTCAGGACCTCTGGAAGAGCAGTCAGTGCTCCTAACCTCTGAGCCATCTCTCCAGCCACCATAAAGTATTATCTTTCAATCCGGATTAAAGAAGAGATTATTTTGATATTTTGGAACTAAACAAACCTTTAGTGTATATTTTTTGAGATCTCAAAGGACAATTTGATTGAATTTCAGCATGTCTTTTGTAAGTAGCTTTTAAACTTAAATCCTTCCAAATACTATGTGCCTGTCTCTACATTCTAATTATTGGGATCAAAGACTTGTGGTTCCCAATTGATGGGATTAAAGATGTGCTCCACCACCCCTGGATCAAAGTTTTTCTCTATTTAAATCTTGTTTTGTATCAGGCTGACCTTGAGCTCTGAGATCTGTCTGTTTCAGTCTCTAGTGTGTTGGGATTAAGGGTGTATTGTTCTCAAATGATGGGATCTAAGGGTGGGTACCATCACCACCCTGTTCCTTGTAACTCTAGAATTTATAAGACAACTAACTCTATAGTGATCCTTGTGTTTCTGCTGGAGTTAAAGGCATGGGCTAACACCACACATTTCATGTATTTTACCTCAGCTCTAAGTTTTTTCAGTTCTTGGAGGTTTATAGAACCAGGTTGAACAGCTGTAACCTTTAATTTATTTACAGTATTTTAAACCTGTTACCTGCTTTTTAAAGCCAAACCATGGAAATATCCTATACCTCCACAAAAAACAAACAAACAAACAAACAAAAAAAAACTTTTAAGCTGCTATCAAGCTTGTGTAATCGGCAGGCCAAGATAGCGGTGACCTACACTGACGCATTTTGAATGCAGGGAAAAAAGAGCCATAAAAAACACAGAGTTATTGGGCACTGTGCAAAAACCGGAGGGGCTAGACCCCCCCCCCCCAGAACACTCACAGCTCCCAAGGGACTGTTAAAAGTCCCAGGGCAAGGCTCTTCCCATCACTCACAGCCACTAAACCCAGGATTCGGGAACTCCCATTTGGAGAGGCGCCTGGTAAGATCGATCCCAACTTACAGCAGGCAGAATCAGGGTCCACTTGGCCATAGATCGCTGGCCTATTGGGCTCCCCACACATCGGGTTGAACTTACACCCACTTAAAAAACTTTGCGAGATAGTGGAAGGCTTAGCAAGGAACAAACAGGGGGCTCAGCGGGTGGTCCGCAGCCGCTTGTGAAGCAGAGGGTGGGAGGTTCCGAGAGAGCGTGGGAAGCTGGGAACACAAAGGCGGGTGGGAGGGACCGAAACCCACACACTCACGGTAGCACAGCTGGGGAAGGAGCACGGCTGGCAGGGCCAAATCCCAGTGAACGCACGGCGGGTCATCTGGGGAGAGAGACAGGCATGGGCGGGGCCAGGGATCCATGCACCCACGGCTGAGCTGCTGGGACAAGAGGTCCACTCAGGAGCCAGAGGACCCGGGGCTTGGGGTACCCACGGGACCCGTGGCGGCGCAGACAGGAAGGGAATAAGGCACAGAGTCCAGCCCTGTGGTGAGAAGCCTAGAGAGAAACCAGAAATCGGGTCCATAGCGGTATCCTGGAAAATCCAGACATATTAGGTGTGGAGCCAGACCCTGTCAGCCTACGTGACGACAAACAAAGCCCACAGAATCAGTGCCTGGGCAAATAGGCCCATACTATCAGAACCATTACAGGCTGATAACTCAGAGTGCAACATAGGGAAGTCTGAATTGGGAGCAGTGAAACAATCATGGTCCATTACTCACAACCTGGGAATAGGCTGCACCAGCTCACAGTGCCTCAGGCGATTAAAACCACAGTGACCTTGAAATCCCCCTGTAAGCAATGAGAGATAGCCAAGTAACTTGTCCCCTGCACCAAATCATCCACTGTGGTTCAAAGCACAGAAAACAGACAGCTAAATGCATCCAATGGCGAAAGGTCAAAAAAAAAAAAAAAGAAATCAAGGAATTATGACTCCAACAAAGCAGAATCATCCTAGCTCATCCAATTCGGATGACCACACACCAACAGAAACACATGAAAACATTGACAATTCTGCATTATGGAAAGTGATAGAGTCCCTGCAAGAAGAACTTAAATTATGAAGGAATTCAAAGAAGCCACAATTCTACAAATCAAAACAAGGAACAACACCATTAAAGAGCTCCAAGCAAAGGTGAAAGAGCTTGAACAGGAAAAGGAAAAAGCCATGAAAGATTTTCATACAAAAACAAGCAAGCTGGAGAAGGAAATGTACAAAACAAACAAAACCGTACAAGACATGAAAATAGAAATAGAAACAATAAAGAAAACACAGTCAGAGTTAAAAGAGGAAGTGGAGAACCAAGGGAAGAGAACAGGAACTACGGATGTGAGTATCAACAATAGGATGCAAGAGATGGAAGACAGGATCTCAGGCATGGAAGATTCAGTGGAAGAAATCAGTACAACATCCAAAGAAAATGAGAAGGCTAAAAAATCTCTCACCCACAACATCCAAGAAATCAAGGATTCAATGAAAAGACGGAACCAAAGAATTATAGGTATAGAGGAAAGAGAGGACTCCCGACTCCAAGGTCCAGGAAATATCTTCAACAAAATCATAGAGGAAAACTTCCCAAACCTGAAAAAAGAGATGCCAATAAAAATCCAAGAGGCATACAGAACACCAAACAGATTAGACCAGAAAAGAAACTCCTCTCGCCACATAATAATTGAAACAGCAAATGTACAGAAAAAAGAAAGAATATTAAAAGCTGTAAGAGAAAAAGGTCAAGTCACATACAATGGCAGACCCATCAGAATTACACTTGATTTCTCCTCAGAAACTTTAAAAGCTAGAAGGGACTGGTCAGAATACTACAAGTCCTGAGAGATCGTAGGTGCCCAGCCAGAATACTTTACCCAACAAAACTCTCTATCAACATAGATGGAGAAAACAAGATATTCCATGACAAAATCAAATTTAAACAATATCTACCCACAAACCCAGCCCTACAGAAAATCCTAGAAGGAAAATCCCAACCCAGAGAAGAAAACTCCACCCAAGAAAACAAAGGGAATAGAAAACCCCTCAGCAACTAAACCAAAAGAGGCACAGGACCACCACCTATACCAAACTAATGGGTAATAACAACCCCAGGTCACTAATATCCATCAACATCAATGGACTCAACTCCCCAATAAAAAGACATAGGTTTACAGAGTGGATCCACAAGCAAGACCCTTCCTTATGCTGTATACAAGAGACACATCTAACTATGAAAGATAGACACTGCCTCAGAGTAAAGGGCTGGGAAAAGGTTTTCCAAGCAAATGGACCCAGGAAGCAAGCTGGAGTAGCCATCCTAATATCAAACAAAACAGACTTCCAACTGAAGTTAATGAAGAAAGACAAAGAAGGGTACTATATACTCAGTAAAGGGAATATTCATCAAGATGAAATTTCAATACTGAACATCTATGCACCAAATACAAAGGCACCTACTTTCGTAAAAGAAACACATCTAAAACTTAAAGCGCACGTCGATCACAACACATTAGTAGTGGGAGACTTCAACACCCCACTCACAACAAAGGACAGATCATCAAGACAGAAGACAAACAGAGAAATATTGAGTCTAACAGAGATCATGAAACAAATGGACCTAACAGATATCTACAGAACGTTTCACCCAAACACAAAGGAATACACCTTTTTCTCAGCACCCCACGGAACCTTCTCCAAAATCGACCACATAATTGGTCACAAGGATAGTCACAATAGATACAAGAAAATTGAAATAACCCCCTGTATCTTATCAGACCACCAAGGAATAAAGCTGGTCTTCAACAGCAAAAGAATCAACAGAAAGCCTATACACACATGGAAATTGAACAGCTCCTTACTGGATGACCACTGGGTCAGGGAAGAAATAAAGAAGGAAATCAAAGACTTCTTAAAATCCAACGACAATGAAGACACAACATACCCAAACCTATGGGATACATTGAAAGCTGTGCTACGAGGAAAGTTCATAGCACTAACTGCTTTAAAAAAGAAAATTGTGACAGCTCATATTAGTGAACTAACAGCTAAGCTGGGTGAATTGGAAAAAAAAAAGAAACAAACACTCCTAAGAAGAGCAGAAGACAGGAAATAATCAAGCTTAGAGCTGAAATCAACAACTTAGAATCAAAAAGAACTATACAAAGAATCAATGAAACCAAGAGTTGGTTCTTTGAGAAAATCAACAAAATAGACAGACCCCTAGCCAAATTAACTAAAAGGCAAAGGGAAAGAACACAAATCAAAAAAATTAGAAATGAAAAGGGAGAAATAACAACAGACATTTAGGAGATCCAGAAAATATTCGGGCATTACTTTAAAAATCTATATTCCACTAAATTTGAAAACCTAAGTGAAATGGACAATTTCCTCGATAAATTCCACCTACGAAAACTAAATAAAAATCAGATTTACAGCTTAAACAGCCCAATAAAACCTAAGGAAATAGAAACAGTCATTAATAATCTCCCAACCAAAAAAAGCCCAGGGCCAGATGGCTTTAGCACGGAATTCTACTGGACCTTCAAAGAGGAACTAACACTATTACTTTTCAAACTCTTCCACCACATAGAAACAGAAAGATCACTGCCAAACTCATTCTATGAGGCCACTGTCATTCTGATTCCTAAACCACACAAAGACCCAACAAAGAAAGAGAACTTCAGACCAATCTCCCTCATGAACATAGATGCAAAAATACTTAATATAATACTGGCAAACCGAATTCAAGAACACATCAAAAGTATCATACACCATGATCAAGTAGGCTTCATCCCTGGAATGCAGGGATGGTTCAATATACGAAAGTCTATCAATGTAATTCACCACATAAACAAGATGAAAGAAAACAACCACATGATAATCTCGCTAGATGCAGAAAAAGCATTTGACAAAATCTAACACCCCTTCATGCTAAAAGTTCTGGAGAGAACGGGCATAAAAGGACCATACCTAGAAATAATAAAGGCAATATACAGCAAGCCAGTAGCCAACATCAAATTAAATGGAGAGAAGCTTGAAGCATTTCCTCTAAACTCAGGGACAAGACAAGGATGTCCACTTTCACCATATCTCTGCAATATAGTACTTGAAGTCCTTGCTATAGCAATAAGACAACTAAAGGAGATCAAAGGGATAAAAATTGGAAATGAAGAAGTCAAATTATCCGTATTCGCAGATGATATGTTAGTATACATAAGCGACCTCAAAAACTCCACCAAAGAACTCTTACAGCTGATAAACAACTTCAGCAAGGTGGCTGGATACAAAATTAACTCAAAAAAATCAGAAGCCCTTCTTTATACAACAAACAAATATACCGAGAAAGAAATAAGGGATACAACCCCCTTCACACTAGCCACAAACAACATAAAATACCTGGGGGTAACTCTAACCAAGCATGTAAAGGACCTATATAACAAGAACTTCAAGCCCCTGAAGAAAGAAATGGAAGAGGCCTTTAGAAGATGGAAAAATCTCCCATGCTCATGGATAGGTAAAATCAACATAATAAAAATGGCTACCCTACCAAAAGCAATATATAGATTTAATGCAATTCCTATCAAAATACCACCACAATTCTTTATAGACCTGGAAAAAGCTATTCTCAACTTCATATGGAACAACAAAAAGCCCAGAATAGCTAAATCAATCCTGTACAATGAAAAAACATCTGGAGGTATCACCATCCAAGATTTCAAGCTGTATTACAGAACAACAGTAATAAAAACAGCATGGTACTGGTATAGAAACAGACCAGTGGATCAATGGAATCGAATTGAAGACCCAAACATGGATCCACACACCTATGGCCAACTAATCTTTGACAAAGAAGCCAAAAACGCACAATGGAAGAAGGACAGCATCTTCAACAAATGGTGCTGGTCCAACTGGATGTCCACTTGCAAAAGAATGAAATTAGACCCATACCTATCACCTTGTACAAAACTTAAGCCCAAGTGGATCAAAGACCTTAACATAAGGCCAGCCACACTAAAAATACTAGAAGAAAAAGTAGGAGAAACCCTCGAACTCATTGGCACAGGTGACAACTTCCTGAACAGAACACCAACAGCTCAGGACATGAGATCAACAATCAATAAATGGGACCTCATGAAACTGAAAAGCTTCTGTAAAGCAAAGGACACTGTCATTCGAACAAAACGGCAACCAACAGACTGGGAGAAAATCTTCACCAACCCCACATCTGATAGAGGCTATTATCTAAAATCTACAAAGAACTCAAGAAACTAAATGCCAAGAAACCAAATAATCCAATCAAAAAATGGGAGATGGAGCTAAATAGAGAATTCACAAAGGAGGAATCCCTAAGGGCTGAGAGACACCTGAAGAAATGTTCAACATCCTTAATCATCAGAGAAATGCAACTCAAGACGACCCTGAGATTCCACCTAACACCTGTTAGAATGGCTAAGATAAAGAGCTCAAATGATAGCGCATGCTGGCTAGGGTATGGAGAAAGGGGAACCCTACTCCATTGCTGGAGAGAGTGCAGGCTTGTGCAACCACTATGGAGGACTGTCTGGCGATATCTTAAAAATCTAGGAATAACCTTGCCTCAGGACCCAGCCATACCACTTCTGGGTATACACCCAGAGGACCTCTCACGGAGACATAGGGAAATCTCCTCATCTATGTTCATAGCAGCCTTATTTGTAATAGTTAGAAATTGGAAACAACCCAGATGTCCCTCAACTGAAGAATGGATTAAAAAACTGTGGTACATCTATACAATGGAATATTACTCAGCTATCAGAAACAATGAAATCATGCAATTTGCAACCAAATGGATGGATCTAGAGGAGCTCATCCTGAGTGAGCTAACCCAGTCTCAGAAGGATGCACATGGCATCTATTCACTTATAGTAGGATTTTAACTAGATGGTACAGGATATCTGTACTACAACCAACACATCAAAAGGAACAAGGACAAAATTTTTTTTTATCTTTTTCTTTTTCCTTCTTTTTGTCTTTTTTCTTTTTCCTTTTCCCTTCTCTTTTTCCTCTCTTTTTTTTGTTGATATTCTTTGTTTTTGTGGGTTTGTGTGTTTGTTGGTCTTTTTTTTAGTATTCCCCCAGTAGCAATGAGACACCATCCACTGGCAGTACTGCTTCATAGGCCCCCGGTGAATGAAGAGGCTCTTGGCCCTCATATGACTCCTGATCTGTGGTGAGAGAATGTTAGGCAGGGACACTCCACCCCAGAGGAACAAGACAGAAGGGTCAGGGGGTAGAGCATGGGAGGGTGGGGCTGGGAAGCGGGAAAAGAGGACAATATGATAAAGATGTAACCTGAAGCAACAAACAAATAAATTTATTAAAAAAAAAAAAAAAGGCAGGGGGCAGGGCTGAAACACTGTGAATGGAACAGAGGATACAGCCATTCGGTCTGGTTTTGCAGAACTCCAGGTGTAGAGAAGGCGTGGAGTTAAGGTAAAATACAAGAGAATTGTGGTATTGGCCAATGCCTTTGACTTCAGTGGAGACGGGGGGGGGGGGGGGGGGCCCCAGGGGGAGCACCATAGTGTTGGTTGTCTTATGTATTCTGGAGTCATACGGAGCGGGGTGGTGAGGGTGCATACTCTTGGTCCCACCATTCAAGAAGAATACACCCTTGGTCTCAGCTCCCAGCACACTGGAGACAGAAACGGGCAGATCCCGGAGCTCAGGGTCAGCCTGATGCAGGGAAAATTCTAAATAGAGAAAGACTTTTATCCAGGAGTGGTGGAACACATCTTTGATCCCTTCAGATGGGAAACACAGGTCCCTGATCCCAATAATTAGAGTTCAGAGACACACACATGGGATTTGGAGGGACCTAGGTTTGGAGGCTACTTACAAAAGGCCTCCTCGATGTGGGCAGATTGTCCTTTGGGATCTCAAAATATACACACTAGAGCTGGTTTAGCTCCAAGGTGACAGAATGATTTCTTCTTTAACCTGGATTGAAAGATAACGCTTTGTATGTTGTCAGAAGGCCAAATTAGCTTCAGGAGAAGTACTACCTAGCCCCCCCAACCCCCCCCCAAAAAAAGAAGAGGGCAATTGTCCTAGGTTTGGGATTGGGGCAGGGCTCTGTTCTTATCGTTCCAGGAGAATCGAAGCGTCCATTAGGGGAGCCCGGGGACGGCTGGACAGCGGAACCCTCAGCAGAGAGCAGAATCAGGCACCAAGGAGGACGAGTGACCCAGTTGATTCTGCCTGGCAGACTTCCTCAATAGCTGTCTCCATGGGGGCCTGCAACTACCACAGCAATCCAATGTCACTGGGACCGCTCAGCTCTACACAATGCCCCAGCAGGAACCTCAGTGAAGCCTACAAGATCAGCTTCTGCCTATGAACCCCTGAGGTCATCTAAACAACTGAGAACAGAAGGACTGAACATAAAAGAGTGTACTAACATTTTTAATCATTTTTCCCATTTGGGTTGGGGCCCCAAACAGGTCTACTACGACCCAAATCAGCAGGAAGTCACTTTAAGAGAGCGACGTCCCATGTCCAGAGGGTGGGGAGGGTGTTTCTCTGCCCTTCTTTTTGGTTATTTGAGGATAACTGAAAACTCTGTTATGTAGGGGAAGAGACTACAAGCCGATAAATGGTCCTGTCTTAATGGGTTTTGGAGGTTAGCCCCAGGGAATTCCTACTTTTCCTTTTCTGTATCCTTCCTCTCCTATGTAGGAGTGCATGGGCTTGAGAAAAATCAAATATAGACATAGCACAGGAAGGTCCAAGAAGAAGGGGCAGATTGTTGAATATGCCCTTATACCTTTGTATATTGATACAAAATTAGTGGTTTATTTGGCTAAAGTGTTATTGACCATTGTTTATTGTGCAAAAATAAGATTGTATTGGATTACATCGGTATTGATCTTTGTATATTGATACAAAATTAAGATTATAGTTAGCCACAATGGTATTGACCCTTGCATATGGACGTAATATTAAGATTATATTGGGCTACATAGGCATTGATCTTGGTATATTGATACATAATTAAGAGTATATTTAACCACAATTGAATAGATCTTTGTATATTGATACAAATTTAAAGGTAATGCTTCCCAATGGTATCATACCTAGAGATACTTAAAAATAAAATGTGAAGCTCTGACCTCTTGATACCAACC
>CAJQZJ010033126.1:107639-190124 GCA_907164525.1 Lophiomys imhausi | reverse complement strand
TTTCTTGCCAAGAGAATGGCTTACCACCAATTTAATCATCTCCCACTAGAGATTCTTCGATGCTCATCTTCTACTTGGAGTAATATAGGGGGTGCTGTCAGGAGCTGACATGTCTCGATATCAAAAAATCTTAAGTTAAGAAAACATCTTTGAATGCCATATTCTGCAGATCTCTTGAGGTTTTTGAAGATGCCCTATCTATCTCTTATATTTAGATAAGCAAATATTTATATTTTGATTATTTGCTTTCAAATCTCTCTACTTGCAAACAAAACCATGGTAAAAATTCCATAGTGCTTTGTATATGTGCTTGTGCTCCAAGGTGTTAGACACTTTAGATGGATTGCTTTATATCAGATGATGCAGGAATTATTTATGAAGAATCTGAAAAAACTATTTCTCAAAATTGCCTTCTGTCATTTAACTGAAATGCCATCTTGTTATAATGCTGTAGTAGTATAAACTAATAAACAAGTAATTCGTGGCTTCTCTAAATTACTTTCTTTCTAAGTGCCGTGTTGGGACACTGAGTCTTAAGTTTTTATTGAGAACCTGTTTCTGTATCTGATGGTGTCTTCTAAAATAAATGCTGAAACTTCCTGTTATAACACATCTTCAGATCCTGTCTTAACAAGGTGAATTCCACACCTGCTTTAGTTTGACTTAACAGTTCTGTGAAATGTTCAGTAACACTGTAACCATTATCTATTTCTTAAGAACTTAAAACTACTTTTCCTTTAAAAATGCAGGGGACCATATTTACCAACACAGGGAGTCTCTAAAAAATGTCAACTAGAAACCCCAGATGCTCATGTATTTTGCAAAGATTCAACATTCTAATTCCACTTTACTTTGTGCCTTCACAATGATTGTACTAACTACTAATCATTTCAATCTGTGTTCTTATTCAATACAACACTTTTTCCCCCCAAAAGAAATTTGTTTCTTTGTAAGAACTCCCAGGATAGTGTCAAATGTGGCTTGATTGATTCTAATGACATCTTCTTTCTCAGCAATCTCCTCCTTCACTGTTAGAGAACTTTTCTAGATTAACATTTTTGATATTATTTTAATTATGTTTATTCTGAATAAATTAAATTCCCTGTCTTGTACTCTCTTGCTTATTTTATTTCATCAGAGTCTATAACATGAAAATAGGACGGAAATTAGATTTTGGTGTGCAATGAGATAATATTTTGGAGATGGTGGCCTCCCTTGTGATATTAAGGGATCTTCTACTGAAGAAAAAATGGCTGTCCATTTTTCAACACTCTGCTTTACTCCATAACCTATGGATGTGTTCCAAGTCTATACTGCTGTCACAAAACCACTTGCAAAAATGTCTTTGAGTCAGCATGTGTAAGCCCTTGAGTCCCAAGGTTGAAGTGCCATAAATGATACAGCCCAGAAACTATTTTGCTACTTGAATATATACCATTTCTTCAGTGCAAGGGAAACTTCAGAAAATATTGAATTCAACCTCACAGGAATGCTCATTTCCCTCTTGCTCAACAAAAATGTCACAGGAACTCTTGCCCCTAAGCTGATTCTGAGAGCAGAAGGACCACAGAAGGTTACAGCCAATGCATACCTTATGTGCAATTTATTTGATTGAGGGGAGCCAAATTTTGTCTCCAGTACTCATCCATAAGAGAAATCCAGGAAGGTGCAAATAGATAGAGGAACCCAGTTGGTTCATCCATCCATTTTTCTCTGATGTTATATTTGAGACATGAAATGGTCATTTTTTTTTTTTGCACAAGCCCTAAGTGAAAGATGAACAAACAAAATTCTCCTCTCTTCTTTCCATCTCTTGTCTATACAAAGAGTTCTTTTGCAATGTTTCCTGCTTCTCTTTAGTACAGGCCAATTGCTTTTGTGTAAACAAATCAATCAGTTCCATAAGATTATGTATGAGTACAGAAGTACTTTAACATGCCTCAGGCTTTGCACCTATTACAAATTACACTTCTGCTTTAAACTAAAGCATTGTCCCCTGTAAAATGGGAATAATAGCAGTATTATTCATGGGCTAGTTTCAGGACTCTATTATACTAACTAATGGAATGGAGTTTTGACAACACAGAAAATGTCAATAACGGTTAAACATTAAGAATAAACTTACCTAAGATGTGGGTTGCAAATATGCATAGTGGAATTGAAGAAAGGTTGGTTAATGTTTCTCAGAAATCAATATGTGTGTGTTTATTTAAATTGGCTCCAGTATAGCTCAGTGGTAAAGTATTTGCCTGACATGTTGAAGTCCCTGATTTCAGTCCTAAGTACAACTGTAAATAAATAAATATTAAAATAAAGCATAAATTACATGTATTAATTTATAACATAAAAGTGAATCTTTTTTTTTTTTACATTTAGATTTCTATATGATAACTAATCACCTAAGTCTATACCTAGCATGTAAATAAGAGCCCCATTGCTGCACTGGTCATTATTAGTACCTTAGTGAAAAACTCTTTCCTGTCATCAACCATCACTATCCATTAGTCATCTATTTGGAAATTGCTAAGAATGGAATCTGTGTCTGGCACAAAAGATTAGTTGGTACCATTAAATTTTCACTATATATTGTTTCTTATTATAAAAAGAACTGTATGCTATTGGTCTATTGTACATAGTAAGGGTAATAGATCTTTGGGTTGCTTTCTGTCTGGGTTCTTTGCACATAAAGCATCTGTGACCATTCTGTGCATTCACTTGGTGCCCATAAGCATGTTTCCCACTCTATATGAACTCAGAATCAGAATTTCTGAATTGTACTTTATGAAAGTGCTCAGCACAAATACATGTTTCTAAACAAGCTAGGCATGGCAGTGATGGTGTTTGTTTGTAACCCCAGCTACTGAAGAGCACGGTGAAGGAAGATCATGATTCTATTGTCAGCCTGAGCAAGACCATGTCTCAGAAAAACAAACAGACATTGTTAACTTAAACACACACACATATTATATACAAACAGCATATATAGGATGGAATATTATACAGCAATAAAAAATGAAAGTAATCTTGCCATTCCTGACAACATTAGACATAAAATTTATTATGCTAAATGAAGCAAATAGTGAACAAAATTCATGTATTCAGTGATCTCATTTATGTATAGAACTTTAAAAAGCAAACTCAAAGGACAGTAGCGAATTGCTTTTGCAGGGCTTGCAATGAAGAACATTGACAGGAAAGATATATGGTTCACAAGGAAAAGGAATTACTTCCAGTGATCTACTGTCCAGCATAGCAAGTAAAGCTAAAATTATAGTGAATATTTGTAATTTTGTAAGAAAAAAAATTAAGTTTCCTGACTATACCCACACGCCTTGACTCACATGATGTGAGGTAATGACATCAATTAACCTGATCTTTATGCCAGTTATGGTGGTAATGTATTTTACAGTGTCTACATATGGATGTATCAAGTATTCACATGGTATACCATAGATATCCACAGGTTTAACAAAATAAGATATATCTCAATTAAAGAGGTTAGAAGAAAAAATCCAGAACAATTTCACCAAGCTGAAATCAGCGGTTGGCAACCCTGGTTTTTGGAGGCTTTCAAAGCACTGTTTCTGCTTATTGAGTTGTCAGCACAAGTTAATGCCTTGAGGCTGTGGAACTAAGTTGTACATTTTTTGTTAGTCATATAGGAAAGTTTTTCTTAGCTTTTGGGTACTATCCATATGCTTTGGATAATAGTAACCATCTTCCTTCTTTAAAATAGTAATGGTGGGTCAAGCCTTTGTCATGCCTTACCTTTCCCACCCATTTGCTGCTTTTTCATAGGAGCGGGCACTATTGCTAGCCCATATCAAGCAACTCATGACTGTCTGCAACTCCAAGTCCAGAGGATCTGATGTTCTATTCTGGACTCCATAGGTACATGAAATCATGCTCCCAAGCACACACACTCTCTCTCTCCTTTGAAATCAAGGTGTCCATAGGCTGGACTTCTTTGAAAAATGTGAAGGAGAGTATAACCATGCCTCTTTTTGCACTTGCTTCACTGATGATCCTCGGCTTTATTTTGGCTTATAGATGTATCACTCTGATTGCTGCCTTCATCTCTTTTCTTTTTGTAGATATGTTATTGTGTATATCCTTCAAGTAGGGTGCTAAGTTCCATGAGGATATTTTTATACAGTATATATTACATATTGAGTATACTCCCTCCATACATTATATACACACTTTTTTTTTTTTTTTTTGTCCCTCGTCTCCTATTAGTCCTCATTATTCTCATGGCTTGTTTTTCCTGTATTTTCCTTTTAAAGAAACACACAAAATTTTATGTCTCTACATAAAGTACAAGAACCACAAAGGAAGGAGACATATGGTGTTTGCTTTTCTGAGACAGTCTGCCTTCATATTAGCATGGTCTTCCCAAGTGTGTTTATCTCTTATTGCCTCTTTTTCACTCCAACCCCATTTTTATTTAAAAATACATAGCTACACTGGATTAAGGCCTACCCTATTTAAGCGCCCCATTTTTTTTCCAAATAAAGTCATCTGATAGATACTGAGAATTAACTGTCCATTATCTTTTTGGAGTACTCAATTTGACCCATAAGTTAGTCATGCTCAAGTAATTTTGAATGTGCATGTAGACATCCCTTGTCCACACCAAAATTTGACCCCTAATCCCAGGCTACTAAAAATGAGAAAAATTGCATATTAATTTCAAGATATAACATGGTATTGAGTGCTGATTTAGGGTGGTCCTTTCTGACCATCATAACCACAGACAAATAATTTGTGTGATTGTAATTATACTTCCTTTCACTTGTGCAGCTGACATATAAATTTAAGGTATTTAGTAAGTTAATAAGGAAACTCAGCAATGATTTCAAGACCATATTTATATCTACTTCAGTCTACTTTGCATTGGGTCCTAAAAGACTACATAATATTTAGAAATTTATTAAAACACTAAATCTTTCTAAATACTTATTAAAATACAAGCTTTTTCTTAAACATAATAAAAATATGCGTAATAATCTATAAGATCAGATTTTGAGGGGGACACATGAGGATATCATCTATACCTAGGCGCATGTCTTTTTTTCCTACTTCCTAATCAAGCTGTTGGATGCATTCATCAAGTTTCTGTCAACTATGTGCTCACATGCCACTCACTCCTTCCATTCAATCTGGTTGAAATTAAAATATTGACAGAAATAATTTTTTCATGGGAAGTGGAAAAGCTAATAAGGGTGTTGGAACTAAATTGGTTTATGCATGCCATTACCCTTGACAGTACTCTGACAATTTTTAGTTCACTTCCTCAGGTCATGTAGTAATACACTGAAATAAAATATAAAGAGCTGAACCAAGTACAAGTTTAGTTTTTGTTTTAAAAATAGTCAAAAGCAAAACAAAACAAAACAACAACAACAAAAAACTACCAAGTACTACTTCTTGTATTTTCTGGTGACCATGACTACAAGATGGTGTTAAGAGCAGGCTTTTGTTTACTTTCACAAATACATACTTATAGCAAGAGCAGTGAAATATAAGAAAGATCAAAATAAAAGAAAGGAGAGAATAGCTCAAAATAGATTGATATATCTCAATAACAAATTTGTTTTGATTTTTAAACTGAAACCAACATTTTTTTCTTACTGGAAAGATCCAGTGTCTATTAGTTCTGACTCTGAAATTCATTTTTAGTTCAGCGCAGAATTTTCATTCTCATGAAATACTCTATGGTTAGGTTTTAGGATCTGCCTGGTACATTCATTATTATACTTAAAGACATTTGAAGACCTTTCAAGCTAATAACTCCCATTAAATGATTTTGTTTTATTCACCCCAAAACAAACGCAGTGCTGCTTGGGGGTGGGGGAACAGAGGACTCATATACACTGATGATTTGCATCACTTCAAAAGCTGAACTTATATTTTTAAAAAGTCAGGCAGCAGATTAGAATATGACAGAAGACACACTACTGAGGAAAAGTATGAGTAAGATTAAACAGTGAGTGACTAACACAAAGAAGTGATTTTGGCCAGGGTAACCAGAATAACAGAAACAAGAAAAATAATTTATGTTTTTTTCTGGTTCTGTGTCTCTGTGCTCTATACAGGATGTGTTTCTACATCTCATGTTGGTTTGCTCTGTCCAAAGCAGAACTTGTCTATATTTCTTTCAATCATGTGTATTGTTTCCTCAATACCCACATCTCTAATTTTATCTTTCTCTTATGACTTCATGATCATATTCATCCTACTATTGCAAGATTTTGTCATCTTTGCTGTATGTCTTCCTATATCTTCTCCAGTGTTTATTACATTTCATCACAATAAGTTATCAGTATTCACTAGTGTTCCCAGAGCTAGAGAACGTAGTTCTTAGAAGAAGAAAAATAACTACTATGTCTTAATAGTATTTTTCTTATTAACATTAAGAAGATGTAAGTTGTACTGCAGATATGGCTAATTGATTAAAAACATTTGTTGTTCTTCAAGAGGACTGGACTTAATTTTACAGACCCATAATGGACAACTCATAACTACCTGTAACTCTAGCTCCAAGGAATTTGATACCTGTTCTGGATTTGGTAGCACTCTTATATGTATACCAATGCAATATATACTTAATTTTTAAAAGAATCAGTATATCCTTAACAAAGTTTAGTTGACTTTTGTGGACATGTTGCACAGGGCTTGATATAGGCACACACTCCAGGTCTAGGCTCAGAATTCACACAGCTTTGTGTTTTTCACTCTAGATTGTTCCAATCTCTTTAACTTGTAATAGGCCTTTGAAAATGTAATTGCTATCAAAATACCACGACAATTCTTTATAGACCTGGAAAAAGCAATTCTCAACCTCATATGGAACAAAAAAAAAAAAAAAAACCCAGAATAGCTAAATCAATCCTGTACAATAAAAAAGCATCTGGAGGCATCACCATTCCTGATTTCATGCTGTACTACAGAGCAATAGTAATAAAAACACCATGGTACTCATATAGAAACAGACCAGTGGATCAATGGAATCGAATTGAAGACCCAGAAATGAACCCACACACCTATGGTCACTTAATTTTTGACAAAGAAGCCAAAACCATACTATGGAAAAAGGACAGCATCTTCAACAAATGATACTGGTGTAACTGGATTTTGACATGTAAAAGAATGAAATTAGACCCATACTTATCATCTTGTACAAAACTTAATTCCAAGTGGATTAAAGACCTTAACACTAAATCTACTAGAAGAGAAAGTGGGAAAAACCCTCGAACTCATTGGCACAGGTGACAATTCCTGAACAGAACACCAACAGCTCATGATCTAAGACCAACAATCAACAAGTGGGACCTCATGAAACTGAAAAGCTTCTGTAAGGCAAAAGACACTGTCATTCGAACAAAATGGCAATCTACAGATTGAGAAAAATCTTCACCAACCCTACATCTGACAGAAGGCTAATAACCAAAGCTTACAAAGCACTCAAGAAATTAAATGCCAAGAAACCAAATGTCCAATAAAAAAAAAAAATGGGGAATGGAGCTAAACCAAGAATTCACAAAGAAGGAATCCCTGATGGCTGAGAGACACTTGAAGAAATGCTCAGCATCCTTAATCATCAGAGAAATGCAACTCAAGACGACTCTAAGATTCCATCTCACACCTGTCAGAATGACTAAGATCAAAAACTCAAATGACAGCACATGCTGGCGAGGTTGTGGAGAAAAGGGAACACTGCTCCATTGCTGATGAGAGTGCAAGCTTGTACAACCACTACGGAAATCAGTCTGGTAATATCTTAGAAAACTTGGAATGGCTATACCTCAAGACCCAGTCATACCACTTCTGGGTATACATCCAAATGATTTCTCACCAAAACACAAGGAAGTTTCCTCATCTATGTTCATAGCAGCCTTATTTTAATAGCTAGAAACTGGAAACAGCCCAGATGTCCCTCAACTGAGGAATGGATTAAAAAAAAAAACAAAAAAAATGTGGTACATCTACACAATGGAATACTACTCAGCCATCAGAAACAAAGAAATCATTCAATTTGCAGCCCAATGAATGGAGCTAGAGAAGCTCATCCTGAGTGAGCTAACCCAGACTCAGAAGGATGCACATGGCATCTATTCACTTATAATCGGATTTAGCCATATAGTACAGGATAGCTATACTAAAGCCAACGCACCAAAGGGAACAGGAACATAGACTTTGTTACCTGTCTATGAGACACTTTGCCCTAGTAGTGCTGCCTAGTAGTCCCCCAGTTTATGAGGAGGCTCTTGGCCCTCATATGACTGCTGAACTGGGGTGGGGACTGATATATAGGTACACTCCACTCCCACGCCAGAGGTGTATGTTGGAAGGGATAGGGTGTGGAGGGTGGGAGGGCAGGACTGGGAGGGGTAGAACGAGGGTACTGTGATGGAGATGTAATCTGAAGTAATAAATAAACATAAAAAAAGAAAATCAGTAACATCAAAAAACCATCACTGCCCCTATAACTACATAGAATTTTCCTTAATGAATTTCATACCTTTATTCATCTCTTATTCTTAGTTGTGAATCAATTTGTAGCACTTCTAATGATAAAACATTTCTTCTCTGCCTTAGCATTTTAGGGCAACTTACTTTACATTTCTTGACTTGTTGCCATGTTGATTATGGTCCAACTGGCTGCAATGTTGTTTGTAGGGCTGAGATTTTTTTTTTATATCACTGAAATTTAAAAGAAAGTCAACAAAAATAAATTTAATAGTCCTATATTAAGTACAGTTTTAGATTATTATATTTATTCAGTAGCCTAATTATCACTTGCAGTGCAGATTTTGCTGGGCCCATTGTTGTTGATTTAAAGGTGAGACAGAAGAGCTCAGAAATCAGTAAGGGCCACAGCAGACCATGCTATGGTAATTAGATATGTGCAGTTCAGTGTGATGGGATGTTAGGAGTCGAGCAGGGAAGGAAATAAGGAGAAGGAGAATGTTTTCCACAGGAATTATGTCTGTATATGGTTTAGATCATTTTTTAAAAATGTAAAATAATTACGAAAAATTTTATATAATATATTTTTATCATATTCTTGGCCTCCAACAACTCCTCTCACATTCTCTCTACCTTCAACCAACACAACTTCATATTTTTTCTCTCTCAAAAAAATCCAGAAAAAAATAACAAAGAGTAAGAAAAATCAAAACATCAAAATATGAGAAGAAGACGATGACAAAAAAAGGAAGAAAATCAGGTGACAAAAAAAAATGCCAAAACAAACTGAAGGATGGTAGATAAGCTGGCAGCAGACTTTTGGAAGAGAAGGGAAGGTACATCACAATACACGGTGTTGTAATAGTCATGGTTCATGAGAAAATTACATAAGAGTGATCATATCAGATTCCCAGACTACTTATCCAGAAAAGAGGCTTCAGATGCTCTACACATCTCAGACTAGGAAAGTGTTTTTGTACTAATTACTTCAGTTCAAATATCACCCTACTGGGCATGCCATTTTGAAGAATAAGAGGAAAGCTAGTCACTCCTTCCACAAGCTGAGTTGACAACGACATATATTCTGAATGAAAGATCCCCTGCCCTCTTGTTGACAGGAACTTAATGCCCTATGGTAGGACTTATGGACTATATGACAAGGTGAACTTTTCCGCTTACCATGCGTGCCAGGGCAATATTCCATAGGTTTTCACTCCCCCCCCCAAAAAAATTGTGCAAACAATGAGGATTGACATTAAGATGTGACAGAGAGTGCTTTTTCCTCCTAGAAAAAGGTAAAGAATAAGAAACTAAGTAATTTGCCCAAAGTCATACTGGAACCAAATTGTTTGGCTTGCAGAACAGTTCTTCCTCAGTTAGCACACATGCTGATCTCATCACATAGAAGTGGTGCTGATATGAGAAGACCAGGGAATCTCAACCCATATTAGAATAGATAAAGTCTCTGAGAAGTCCTCAAGAAATCTATTGATTTCTAATCACTTTTGCTATTTAGCCTCTGATTAGGCTTGTCCTCAATTTGTAATATTTCTGGGCAAACACTTGAACATCCCAAAAGAACAATACAGTTCTGTTTGCTTATCTAGATACCATGTTCAACAGCCAGTAGGGTCCATTCACTTGAGGTAATTTGATAATCTCTGTGAAATCAGGTTTGGAGCAACTTAAAACGAGAGTAAAAAAGTGAGAGTGACTTTGTGAGGGGTTGCTGAATAGACTACAGGCATACAACCTTCTGGAGCCATGTGGGTAAGATTCAGGGAAGCCAAGGAGGCATGAGGAATTACCTCGGAAAAAGACACAGTAGGAGAGATAGTAACAACCCAAGTGCTACAGAGGAAGGGAGAAAGAGCAAACACAGAACTCTGGAGGGAATTCTTGCAGATGTAAGAGAGCACTCAGGCAGAGGCCCTGGTTGTTTTCTTATTGAAATATAAGAATATAGCTGTTGCTAACAGACAGATGCTATATACCCCCAATCCAATTTCTTTCTACTTTCAGATATCTTATTGCCTCAGTTTCAAAAAACCACACAGAAAATGAGACGATGAGCTTATAAAAACCAGCCTCCAAAGACACAGGTTGGCTTTGCAGAGGTGAGAAAGAAGCAACATGAAGCCAGAAAAAATTCATTAGGCTCAGATCTCTCAGGCTCTCCTCATCACACACTCTTCTCAGAGGCACCACTCTACAAACTGCTCTGATTTCAAAATTTTACCCAACACTACTGGGGGGATTATGTAAATATGAATAATTTGGTTGAGCAATGACTAAGGAGAGAAAGAAACACGACCTCCATCGCAAGCTGGGGTGGGAATGGAAATGATTTCCTTTGGGAACTCAGCCAGGCTTACTGTTAAATCATTTGTATACTGTTAAATGAGTGGCTTGCTGGTGGGGCAAAGAGGTCTTGGATGCGTGTTTTTTGGCTCTCTCCCTACCTCCATCATTGTCTACACACTTCTGAAAGGTTGAAGAGACTGAAAAGAATGCTTGTATTCAAGGTGATGGAACCAGGTGTACGAAAGGAAAATCAGAACAAAGACACTGGAAGCTAAAAAGCATGAAAGTGTTCATGGCAGAAGTTAATCTTTTATTAAAATATTCTAAAGGAATAAAATATGGGGAGAACTCTTCTTTTGCATATTTAATCTTAGTATAAACAGCACTCTGAAAACTTATCAATGAATAAAATTTTGTGGAGAGAAATACTGTACAGTTTTTTCATATTTGCATATCAAACAAGTACACATCACAAAATTAACAAGCATTATTAAGACTTACACTTAGAGTCTGACTAATTGATATTTACTTTGCTGTCCGAGATACAATTTTTGATTGTAAACATTTTAACTCTCTGAAGATGAAAATTTCTTATTTCCCTTTAGGTAAAATGCTGAATATGTAATTCTCTGAAAAACCTAACTTAATAAACATTTTATGAAAAGGGGTTCTGGTATGATGCTTGCTTGGAATGAATAAACCTACAGTGTATATAAAGCTTCCTATTAAAATTTCAATGACTGTAATCATATACTGGATATTTTTAAAAGATAATTTTTCCAGGTTTGGGATTTTCCTGACTGATCTGATGAAGTCTTATCTACAAATCTATGTACTAAGTTTATTGGTTTTTATAAAACCTAATACCATCCCTTGACCATAAATTATAGTATAAAATTTGATTATGAAATATTGTGACTTGTGGAAGTAAATAATTAAATTATTTACCTGTATTTCGATTATATTTAATTGGTGCAGTGTTAATCCTTAACCTGCCATTATAAATGAGCACAGAGAGACACCTTAAGGATTTTAATAAGCCTTGGCCTGAATTGTGCAATCTTGGCTTATCTAAACTAACTCATAATTCTATTCCTGAATAAAGCCCCATATAATATACATACATCCCCTTAGACTGTTATTCTTCATGCTATGCTGATGTTCCAGGCCACATGGACTGAGGTTCTTTTTTCTAACCCATGGTATATGTCCTCCTTCCTGCTCCTCTGGCTTCTTCTCTTCTTCTGAAGGCTCCTCCTACCCATTAACCTCTCTGTCTGCCCCAGAACTCCACAAATCTTTGCCCCATCTACCTTTCTCTTTGCTTAATATCAGGCCTCAGCATTTAATTAACCAATCAGAGACAATGGATAACAAGAAAGGTAGCATTCCTTCACTTGGTATAAGCTAGCAAGCTCCTGTAGCAGGTTAATTAACATTTAGAATGCATAACATCACCCCATCAGTGACATTTTTTTTTTTTCGAATCATGATTTGTTTCTATCCTACGTATCTCAGCTAACCAGAGCAATTGATTGTAGACCATCCAGGGAGCTTCGAGAGTGGGCTCCATCTCATGATGTAGCCCTCAATTTAGACCAGTCATTTGTTGGTCACTCCCAATAAATAATATTACTGATAATAGTGTCAGGTGCTATTCTAAGTATTTTCAATGTATTAGTTCATTTAAATATCTTAAAGATATTATGAGATTTCTATTTGCAGTTGAGTAAACTGTAAAAAGAAAAATATGGCTAATTAAACTATTTAAACAGTATTTATATTATTGTTAATTGGCTCAGCAGTTGTTAATCTTTAAGCAGACATTAAAAATGAGCACACAGACACCATGGGTGGATTTTAACATGCCTTGGCCTGAATTGTGAAATCTTGGCCCATCTAAGCTAGCTCTTAATTCTACTACCCAAATATGACCCCATATATACATACGTCCCCTTGGACTGCCATTCTCCATGATATGCTGATGTTCCTGGCCATATGGAATGAGGTTCTTTTCTCTAACCCATGGCGTGTGCCTCCTTCCTGCTGCTCCTGGCTGGAATGCTCTTCTTCTCCCTGCTGCTAGCTGGAATGTTTGAATCCTCTGTCTAAAGCACAGGCTTCCTGCTCTTATCCCAGGAAGTCCCACCTTTCTCCGTCTTTGCCCAATCTCAGGCCTCGGCATTTTATTTAACCAATCAGAGTCAATGTAAGTAACAGACAGCAAGCAGAACCAATTAATTAACATTTAGAATGCTTAACACTACCCCAACAATTCCCTCCTTTTGTCTAAAAAAAAAAAAAAGGCTAAATTTTTTAACTCATATAGTAAAAACAATAAGAACAAATATGAAACAATCAAGAAAATCATATATAAAAGTTACACACATAATGTTTAGCCTATTTGTATCAGGCAATCTTGAAGAAGAAAAAAATCATCTTATCTATCTTGCTGTGTCTAAAGTTCTGAACCAAAATAATTTCTATCATATCCTATATTTATAAACCTAAAGATTTTATTTAGACTTGAAAATATCCTTTTAAATCCTAAATAACTCAAGTCCAATTGAAATTTTATAACTACTATGCCTTCAACCCCATCAAAGACATAAGAAGGGATAAAGTTATTATTGGGTGGGAAGCATAGGTAAGCAGCTTCCAAAAAGAAATATGACAGTTTGTGATAGGTACTGTCAAAACGACTAGAACTTCACATTGCAAATTTATGAATTATATAGGTACAATACCTAGTCAAAATATAGCCTTAATTTTGTATCAATATACAAATATCTATAGGAGTAGATTCAATAATCTACCCTTTTATCTTATCAATTCTATACTATATATCCATATTCCCTCTCTTTTTTCTTTTCAAGTCTTCTCCCCCTATATAAGAGAGAAAGAAGGATAAAGAAAGAGAAAGAAATCCCTGAGCCTAATGTCCTACACTTTGCTTAACAAGACCATATAATGATTTGTAACCATTCCCACTAAACGACACTATAACCCATCAAATAACCAAAGAATCATCCACCCCACTTTTTGGGAATGGGACGTCGCTCTCTTAAAACTTCTTCCTGCTGAATTGGGATGCAGAAAACCTGTTTAGGGGCCCAAATAAAAGGAAAAAAATGGTTAAGCAAGTAAATTGTAACATTTGTTGTCCAGTCTCCAGGTGCTCAGCTATTTGAATGTTCTGAGCAATTTGTAGTTCGAAGCTGGACTTTGGTAGTAAAGTTCAGGAGTTTATTGATGTCCTGTCTGGAGCAGTCTTTGAGGCTGGGCCATATCAGCAAGCTCTTTGAAGTTCTTCTGGATGCAGATTTTGGAGGAAACAGCTATTGAGGCAGTCTATGAGGCTGGATCATTTGGGTTACTGGTTTTGTCTTCTTTGGACTCAGGTCCTGTTGTTCTGAAAATATATAATTTCTCACAAGTAACATATAGTTCTGCAATTACCAAAATGCCTTGGGTGTGCAGGATGCACAAATCAATGAAGGAATATTTTCTGTTCTTTGAACAGAAGAAAGACACTTGTAAGTCTCCATTCATGCCATAAAAAAGACGGCATGTAATATCTTTCCTAGGGCAAATTGTCTTTTGGACAGTAGAAGAAAAATATTTTTTTATTTTTCAAAAGAAATCTCGAAAATTTGAAACTAAAATTTATCTTTAAGGGTATATGAAACATAATAATCTTAACTTTCTATCAACATCTGTTATAACAAAACAATCTTAAATTTCTATCAATATCTATTAATATAACAAAATAATCTTAAGTTTTTAATAATAAAAGAGACAAAAAATAGTGTGAGGGAAAGAAGAAAATCCCTGAATTCAATTCACAATACATAACATATATCCATTCATCCTAGATGACAACAAACAATCACAACATATAACATAACACACACAAAAACTTCCATCCCATCTTTTGGGAATGGAGTGCAAATATTTTCGGGTACCCTTCAAAAATTGAGATATTGGCCAATTCCTGAGAAAGCTGCCTATAGCTTTTGTTGTCCAGTCTCTGTAGGATCGATCATTTTTTGGACTAGCTCTTTTAAAAATGATTTTCATGCAAAGTTTTTAAGAAAACAGTGATTGAAGCAATATGTTAGGTTGAATCTTCTGGCCCATCTAAGCTAGCTCTTAATTCTACTATCCAAATATGACCCCATATATACAGATGTTGAGAGAAGGTCTAATATTGTTTCTGATACATTGAATTCAATGCTGAGATCTGGTTACCGCCCCTTCTGAGGCATTCTCTTGATTGGTTAATAAAAGCCACTTATGGCCAATTAGCTGGGTAGAAAGAGTATAGGAAGGTGGAACTTCCTCAGATCAGCAGGAATTCTGCATACACAGAGACTCTCTCCCCTTTCCACCAGGAGACACAGAAGGAGACAGATGTCTGGAGAAGTCTGGAAGGTACTCACAGGCACATGTTGGTTTGGGGTTAACTTAGAGTAGCTAATTGAGAGTCTGCCCAGCTAAGGGCTAAGTGTTAAAATATTAAAGGGTCTTGGTGTGTTTAATTATTGGGGAAAAGACTGCGGCAGCTTATAAGCCCTCAGACTAAGCAGTCCCAGGCTGTGGGATTCCCAGACTCCCCTTGAGCCCAGGTGAATCTCCTGCCAAGCCGCCGGTAATTCTACCAGCCTAATATAACAACTTATATTAATTAACAGAGTTTAGGTTATAGGTGGTGTAGGCCACCTTCGGTCCCAGGGCTCTTTCTCCAGGATAAGTCAGGCAACCGGTGAAGGCACTCAAGCCAGGCCGCCTGCTCCTCTGCCAAGCTGCGGGCTACTCCATCGGCCACTCTGCCAGCCTAATATTACAGTTTATACTTACTAATAACTACATTAATTAATTAATTTGCAGTTTTCAGGTGGTGCCTCACGTTGGGCGCCATATGTAAAAAGAAAAATATGGCTAATTAAACTATTTAAACTGTATTTATATTATTGTTAATTGGCTCAGCAGTTGTTAATCTTTAAGCAGACATTAAAAATGAGCACAGAGACACCATGGGTGGATTTTAACATGCCTTGGCCTGAGTTGTGGAATCTTGGCCCATCTAAGCTAGCTCTTAATTCTACTACCCAAATATGACCCCATATATACATACTTCCCCTTGGACTGCCATTCTCCATGATATGCTGATGTTCCTGGCCATGTGGAATGAGGTTCTTTTCTCTAACCCATGGCGTGTGCCTCCTTCCTGCTGCTCCTGGCTGGAATGCTCTTCTTCTCCCTGCTGCTAGCTGGAATGTTTGAATCCTCTGTCTAAAGCACAGGCTTCCTGCTCTTATCCCAGGAAGTCCCACCTTTCTCCGTCTTTGCCCAATCTCAGGCCTCGGCATTTTATTTAACCAATCAGAGTCAATGTAAGTAACAGACAGCAAGCAGAACCAATTAATTAACATTTAGAATGCTTAACACTACCCCAACAGTAAACTGAGGCTTAAGAGGCTGTAAAACCTACTTAGGCAGAGGCTGGATTTGGATCTGAAATGCTGAATCATAGTCTGTTATTTGTTTATTTGTTTGTGTGCTACTTAACCCTGAAACAGCATCTTTAAGACTTTGGAAAGACATTCTGAAAACTAGTAGGTGGAAGGTCGATTGAGAGCTTTGGTGTGTAGAAAATACCATAGTAAAATCTACTTTAAAGATTACCGTGCCTTTTTATAAGGAATATATGGGAAAATCATGGTTGAAGATTCCAGCTTTACTTAGTATTTACCCAGTGTCTAAAGCTGCAGTGATTATAAGGAAAATGAACCATGATTATTCTATAACACAGTAGTTTTCAAATCTTCTTTAAAAATATTTATTCAGATGATATTTTCTGTGGACAATAAACTTGTGAATGTGCCAAGAGATTTAAAGTCATTCTGGAGAGACAAAGTAGTGTCTCAGGGAATTGTATCAGGAATGTCTGAAAATAACATTCTCTATCCTTCTCGTCTGCCTCCCTCCCTCCCTACTTTCCTACTGTCTTCTCCTCTCCCTCCTTTCTTTTCTCTTTCCGTCCTTCCCTTCTCTCTTCTCTTCTGCTTTTCCCCTGCCTCTCTCCCAACTCTCTCCTCTCCTTTCTTCTCCTCTACTTTCAATCCTCTCCCCCTCGTCCCTGTCTTTGAGTTAGGATCTCACTATGCAGTCTACTTTATTCTGGAAGTTGAGATCTTATTGCCTCAGCCTACTTACGCTAACTAAGGTCACTGACATGCCACGTATGATTTAGCACTCTATTGGTGGCTTTCTTTTACATTTTACAATTGGCTGACAAGAACTTTACAAATCATGGTGGGTTACTTAAAATGAAAAGTATCTTCAGAAAAACACCCAAAGCTTCTTGCCTCCCCTTTCTCATCTTATAGTGCAGTGTAGCTTACAGAAGTCCCTAGTTTCATCAAGTTATTTAGAGAGCCATGATGATAGATGCCCCATCATTTTCAAAGTATGGAATTTATATCTAATCAACAAATCAGAAAGAAGTCATGAAACATACACATGCTTCTGAACTACTTCAGCCAGGAAGTAACAAATCAATTCAACTTTCATTTCATTGGCCAGAACTTGTCAAATGGAACTATTCTGGCTCAAGGGGCCAGATAACCATGTTTTTGCTAAACACAGAAAGAAGATAAACTCAGATGAACATTTCTGCCACAGGAGTGACATTAGGGACTGAAGTTGAATTTCCTTTGAGTTGTGTCTCATTCTAGCTACTCTCCTGCAAAATGAGCCAGACATGGTTGCTTCTTTCAGTCAGAATTCCGTCTAGAAATGGAATTGTTTGTTTTTAAGTACAGAAACAAAGACTGACAGAAGGTAAGCAAGAAGCCCTAGGAGTGATCACACAACTGCTCTTTGTCTAGAAGATTGTCCCCTTTTCCTTTCCGATAGGCCTCTCTCAACAGTCCTTTAGCTTCAGCTTTAAGAACTGTGTTCTTTTATTTGCTTTCCTCAAGTAAATCCAAATCCAAAGCATCTTTACAAAGCTCTAGAAATAGCTTCAGATTCAAAAAGGAGTCAGTGGACCTGGAGTCTCCTGTATCTTGCTCCTCCTTCTTTGATATGGGGCAAACTCTTAGCCTCTTCCTTATCTTTTGGAAGACTAAGCATGGAGCATGTCAATCCTATAGTCTGTACTAATTGGTACGGTTATTCAGAATGTCTGCCGCTCTTAAGATCTTTCCACATTTATTTATTTCAATGTTTCACTTGCTATCTTATTTTTGGGCAACCTCATGCTGTGTGCCAGATTAGTTTCAAGATATACATGTTTATGTTTCATTCTCTATATGTAGGTGTTATTTCTCTGTCTGAGCTTCAATATTTTGATATAAACTGATCCTGTTATACCATTAACCTTTCTCTTTATACATTCCATTGACTTTCTGTTTTCTTAACTAGGAGATTTTGCTCTTTGCAGTTATAATTTGGCAATGGGATCGTGGAAAATTTTAGGGTATGAAGACCTCCATAAGAAACCTGAGTGGGAGTGTGTTTTTTCTGAAGTTAATAGAAGCAATTTAAAAACCAGACTGACAACAATGTTAAGAAATGACGTGCTTTATTGATGAAAGCTTCTGTGGTTATTTTAGTAGGAGATGAAAATTAGAAATAAAATGACTTAGACCTTGGCTGTAAAAAGCAAATGCTGTTTTCATCTAATTTCTGTGCTTAAGAGACAGAGCCGTTTCATCTATTAATTAAGCTAGAGCATGCTATCATCAACCTACACACACAAAAGGAAGTTCACGAAACTTCAGTCATTTTGATCTCAGCATGCCAGTACCCCCCGTGTAGTTTTATAATTCTCAATTAAAATGAGTAATTTAGTGAAAGAATAAGTCCCATGAGGAACAATGGCAAAAGGAATTGTAATATTATGGAAATCTTTTTGTGTGGTAATCATTGATGATATCTCAAGCACATCTGTGATCATACTGTCTGAATTCAGAAGCAGAATTTCAAACAGTAAGATTATTGCATTGCCAATTGTAATTTTTTCTTTATTTATATTTATTATTATTAGAGATTATATGAGATGGTAGATCTTTTGGAGTTATAGTTTTTCCTCTTTTAATTCCATGCATCTTATTTGGATTCCTATTTTTTTTTCTGTCATTTCTTTATGGTTTCCCACGGGTGTCCTGTTTATTCTTTAGGATCATCCTGTACTATTTAGGTACATAAGGTAACTTGATTAAAGTCATAAAGGTTGTAATTGATAAGGATGTGAACTGAACTTTTTAAAAAGTTATATTCTCTGTTCACTGTCATACAACTATATTTATCTGCAGAGGCTCCAATGAAACCTAAAGCAGGGATTTAGTGTAGTTATGAGTTTGGAGAACAGTTGGTTTGACCTGCCTTTTGCTTTGGGAGCACTGAAACAACCATGAAATGGCCTCTCCCATCACCCTTCCCAGTAAGTCACCTTCTTTTGCTTCCAGGTGTTGTGTACATGAGTCGATGAATAAATTAAAATTTAGAAGATCTACTGATTATTCTCTTGGTCATTAATACTTTGCTCTGAGTTGTTCTTCAGACCTTGTCTTCAAGTAGAGCCATGTGGCTAAACTTAGACCAGGAGAATTTAAGTGGTAAATACACTTTTATTTAAAAAGTAAATACAGTTTTATTCAAACAAACAAACAAGTCTGAATGAATAACAGAGCCAGGAAATACACAAGAAGTAAACAATGAGCCAGGCTGCATTTCTGTGTATGCATTGCCAGCATACCTGCTGCCTTTTGTGAACTACTTAAAGGCTGGCTTTTCCTTTTTCTTTTCTTTTTTTTTTTTTTTAAATTCCTTCAAGTTACATCTCAATCACAATCCCCTCCCTACTCTCCCCTCCAGTCCCACCCTCCCACCCTCCCACCCTCTTCCCCATCAACCCCCCATCCTCTTTCCTTTTTTTTTTTAAGTTTAAGGTATATCTTTTCCCCCCAACAGCTCCCCCTTTCAGTCCAACAAATTGTTCTTTCTCTTATAACAATAAATATAATACAAAACAACAGAAATAAATAGGCCACAATTATGAGAGTTATATGGCTTAGCATACATTCCCAATGTCCAGTCCATATGTATTTGGCACCTGACTTTAACATTCTACTATCTAACCATCTCCATGAGTTTAAAGTTCTATATCTAACTCAGCTTTCATACTAACTTGCATCACAATTTTAAATACATCTTCTTAGATCAAGAACACCCTCTTGATTCCTAAACAACTCAAAATTTAACTATGAGACTCTAGCTATCTATTCTGGCTTTTCAAAGACGAATTTCATAAAGTCAGTCACTCGTTCTTGGTGCTTAAATTTTAAAAGGAAATCTATGTTCTTTTTGTCTCTAGTTGAGGACTGATTGTTGCTGAAGGGATTTTGAACTAGATTTTTGCTCATCTGGGTGGAATATCTTTCCACAAGAACATTCAGCCATATATTGAGATACTGGTTTCCCAAGATAAAGGAAGTTCATGAAGTTGTCTGACTCTACACATATGTAGCTGATAGGCAGCTTGTTCTTCATATAGACCCCTTAGCAAGTAGAGCAGGAGGCTATCTCTGACATGGAGTCTGTTGCCTGCATGTTGAATATTTATCCTAGCCAGGCTGCCTTGTCTGGCCTCAGTGGAAGAGGATGCTCTTAACCCTGATACTATTTGATGAAGAGTGATAGGTTGATATTGAGCAGGGCTCACCTCATCAGGTGAGAGGGAGAGGAGGAAGAGGAGAAAGAGGGAGAGAGGGTGGATCAGGTGGGGAGGAAGGAGCGGACTGTGATCAGTATGTAACTTGAATTTTTAAAAAATGAAGAAGCTAGGAGTGCTTATATACAATAGACAACCATTTTACTGCAGACTGATTTCTCTCCTGCAGAGATTCAGTGACCAAGAAACACTAGCTGCTTCATGATTCTAAGGGACACTGAGTCTCTATTGCATGTAATAGAAACAGTGTAATTAGAAAATATGAGATTTAGTTCAGATAGAATGACAGTTATTTAAAGATGCAATGGGGGAGACCTCAGCTATTACATGAAGCCTAGGAAAAGATCTAGGAGATCTTTGGAGAAGTAATGTATTGAATTATTTACCAATATTTATATTATATTTCATTGGACAGTGATGTTAATCCTTAACCCGACATTATAAATGAGCACACGTAGACACCTTATGGATTTCAACAAGCCTTGGCCTGAATTGAGTAATCTTTGCCAATCTAAACTAGCTCATAATTCCATCCCTAAATAAAGTCCCATATATTATACATACATCCTTTTGGGCTGTACTCTCCACGCTATGCCGATGCTCTGGACCACGTGGAATCATCTTCTTCTATCTACCCCATCATGTATCTCCTTCTTTCTCCCTTGGGTTCTTCTCTTCTTTTCTTCTGCAAGCATTTTTTAGTCATGAACCTCTCTGCTTCAGAAGTCTGAGCACCTTAGTCTTGCTTACCTCTGTCTTTGCCCAATCTCAGGCTTCAGCATTATTTAACCAATCAGAGACAAGAAAGGTAACAGAGCATTACTTGATGTTCAGCAAGCAAGCTTCTGGGAGAAGGTTAATTAACATTTAAAATGCATAACATCACCCCATAATGTCTTAGTTATTCATAAGAGAGAAAGCAATCATTGTAGGATTTTAACTTATCAACATAGACCATGATAGCAGTTAGTAAAATTCTCAAACTGTTTAGGGACAAAATAAAGATCTCAACAAATGAATCCAAGTTTCACATTTGGTATCTGGCTTTTATAAATCTGATTTGTATATATATATATTCTGTTATTACTTTATACCCAATAATTTAGAGTTCTGCTGAGAACACAGGTCTCATCTCATATTTACAATGACTAGATTTGTGTCTCTCATTGTCTGCTTCCTTATGTAGTCTAAATCAAAAACAGTCAAGATGATCTGTTTGTCTTTAGGACCAAGTCAGGAAATGTGAAACAAACAGCATAGAAGATGTAGAAAATGAGTCTCCATTTCCTTTTAAAATATTGATTCATATTCCTTGGGCCTTGTTTTCCACACATTCTGATCAATCTTTGCAGTGGTTATTTCTGGTAACCAGACAGCTGATGCAAATGCCATACTCTTTACAACACTGAGGAAAATAACTAGAGCCAAAATATTTCTATTATTGGGTTCAAACTCTTTTACTTTTTAGGAGACTTTTCCATAATACTCTCCCTCAATGCTCAAAAATGAAGCAATTAAGCTTTTGTTTTGTGGACAACTTCATTTCAAGAAATTAATTTCAGTCACAAATCAAATAGATATCAGGCAACTGCCTGAAGTTTCCAATCATCAGTTTGAGAAGTCTTCAGTTTTATGACAAAACATTTTGGGAAAAACTGGGTAGTTATGTATAGAAACATGTGGGTTGAGAGTCAAAAAAGAAGTGCTAAGATTACACAGGCTAGGGCAAAGAATAAAAACATTAGAGAATTTCTATTCATTATTCTCTGGCACCAATACCCCATGCAAATGAAAAGGCCAAAATAAGCATGAATTTTGTTTTAATTAACTCACTAAGATTTGTCTGCCGTTTAGGTGCCCCCTCCCACCTTCATCTGTTATTTTGTTCCTTTGCAGGCCATAAATATTATTAATCCACAGAGATTTCTTTCTGCTCCCTTTAGTTAATTAAAGATACTCTAGAATTTATCTTTTGCTACCACCAGGAGGGCACAAAAGTGAAATATTATAATGCTAGATAGTTCATTCATTAGCATAAAATAATCAATGTGATTGTATAGCTGATTTTCAAATATATCTGATTTTTTTTTCTTTTGAGGACCAATGTAGCCACCCAAAGAAACTAGGAAGGGAAAGAGAGGATGGTGGAAGAGCATAAAATTATGGGGTTAGACTACAATGAATACATAGATTAGCATTTTTAGAGACTAGACACCAACACAGATATTAACTGTAATATTTCTTGCCTGGATACTGCAAAATGCCTTTTTATCTGTTTCAAACTGTGCCACTCAGTAGGGAGAACGGGGCAGGAGGGCAGCTGTCAAAAAAAAGAGAAAAAAACATGAAAGTGATGTCCTTATATTTTACTTACCTTATATTAATGGTTTTATTACAAAAAGAAACTATGATGTAAACTTCATGTATCATTCACTTACAAGGTTTTATACCAAACCAAGCAGAACCCAAGACTAGACAGTTCCACTATTTATATTCCTCCAAGGGAGGTCTCATCCTGCCCTCTTTTTCCACCCTCAGTGTTTTTCTTCCTTCAGGGAGCAATTCTATATCAGTGTTTCATTTCTCCTCTGGGTGGACTTAAAGGCCGGACACATTGATTATTAATCATTATATTGGGGTTTCTCTCCTGCTTGACCAATGACACAATCTGCTGAGTGTGATAGGTGTAGTGTAACTGCCATCTGTACTGAAAAAAAAATCAGGTTATGGAATATATATCGGCACTAATAAAAAAAGCCATTTTTCAAATCCTCCTTTTGTAAGTCTTTCTAAAAAGACCACTGTACCACCATGCATAGGCACAGAACCATAAATCCAGAGATGGATCTGAAAGCCCAATTTGGAACATTCTTTACTTAGACTCTTGAGACCCTGCAGGCTTAACTGGATTCACTTACTCTTTTTTTCTGGGTTGTGGCACTGAGGAATATCAGGGAGAAAATGTGAAACACAAAACTTCCTGACCCTTTCAATGGGTTGTCATCTTTCCCTTCATTTCATTTGTGCATACACCTTCATTTGTGTAAATTTTTTCAACTCAAAAACTCTTAAGCTTGTTGGATTTATGGTGGCAGGCTATATCTCAAGTGTGTTTGTGGACATTCACTTACTGTTGTTTCCTGAAATATCTATTGAGTTCCCAGGAGAGCAGAGCATAGGGAAGGGTTATGATGATTATGAGCCTGGATTTCTAGTCAGAAGGGTGAGTCTGAATTCTGGCTGTCTGAGCCTAAATGTGCTACTTTGGACACATTATTTGGCCTCTTCAGTTTGGTACCTAGGAGCCTAGAATACTGACAGTGTACAACTACATCTCAGGACCCATTCACTGCTCTTACCCTGCTGTAGAACATGCTTTCCATACCTGTGGAACTATTGTTACTCTAATTATGGCAGCGTGCAATGGAGGCAACTTTGGAGAGCGGAGAGCTTCAGCGCATATTTTCTAAAAATAATTACTCAAAAGAGTAGGCATAAACTAGGAAGGCTTGGATTCCACTGAGGACAATAGACTGATTTTTATAGACGGTTGAACATCTGAGAATTAGTACTAGATGTTATATTGCACTTTTAGAGTCAATGTTGAAAATGACACTGAGATCTTAATAAGCACATGTATTTATTATGTGTAGAGTATGAAATGTGCCCTCATTGTAATGTGTTGAATGCTTCATCCTCTGCTGGCTGCCCTATGTTGCAAAGTGTTTGAAACTTTGGGAGGAGCTGAGTAGAAGAAGTGAGTCATTGGAGGTGTGTCTCTGGCAATTATACCTGGTTCTTAGCCCTCTCCTCATTATCTGCTTTCTGACTGCCATGGGGTGGGGAGCACCTGAGTCCTAGTGCTCGGGGAACCAAGGTCCAAACCGTCAAAAACTGTGAGCACAAATAAATATGCCTTTAAGTTATTAATCTCATGGACTTTTGACATAATCACACAAAAACACAATAAAAACAAGGAGACTAGATTTTTTTTTATCAACCTCTTTTCAAGACTAAGATTAGGTTGCTTTATACTACATATACACATACACACATACATATGGTCCCTCCTTGAGTTCTGTCACTTCTGACTGTAAAGGACAATATGGATTTATGCCTGGTGACCCTGTGCAAGTTTTCTTTCCTTGCTGAAAAATTATGAGAACCAACAACTTGATTTATTCTGTTAGTTTTGAACTGTGTTTCCAGAAAGTAAATTGGCTCATGGTAATCACAGTACACATTTCTATTAAATGATCATCAATCGAGTTATTTGCCCTTTTGCATATAATTTATTATGGCCTGTTTTTCTCTTTCAATTAACATGTTGAACTATGTAATTTACTTTTTTAAAGGAGTAAATATAAGGGAATCATAATTCTAGAATTATTATATTAATGATACAACACTTTAAATAGTACTTGTATTTCTTTATACTTTATTAACATTATATAATAAGAAAATTTTTCTGTTATTGAAAACAATTATTTTCTCATGCAAAACCCACCTCAGAGAGAAGGAAAGCTGTAACATGAGAAAACACATTTTGCCTAATGATTTTCATTCAGGAAAAATATTGCTATCATGATACTTTTTAATTAAATAAGAATTTAGCACATTTGCATGCATGTTCTTAATGTCAGACTCTTTGGTTATCACACTTACACCTCTGTTATTAATGCTAGCCATGGTTTGCAGATGAGGAAAAGCTAGTTATCAATGAATAATTCAGATTCCATAACTGTCAGACCTCATTATTTTAAATAGGGCATGGTAGTTCCAGTTGTAACCAGCTAATTGCCTCGTTTAAACTTAAACTCTTAGACTATTTCACATAATTCTCAATTTCTAAAAACTTTGAATATATTTAAGATTGCTTTCATACATAGAACAATTTGCTTTAAGTCAATCCAGAAGAATAAAAGTTGTTCTGCTTATGATCCATCTTCACATAAGAACTGAAATTTAACTTAATCTACAGTCATGAAATGCTTATTAAATGCAGAATGACAAAATGTTTTTAATTTATAAAAAATAAAAGAGAAGATTGAATAATTCATTTAAAAATTGATGTCTTTTATTTCAATATATTAATGAATAAGGAAGTTTTCCAGAAGCAGAGGGACTGTGATGGGCAGAGTCAGCAGAGTTTCATGTTTCTTACATTTTAGGCATGCTAAAGAGCAAAGCTACTGTAAATGTACTGATAATGTGAAAATATCCCTAAGTCAGTTTTGTAGCTGTTGGGAACACTCTGCTCAGATCTTTCTTTGGGAGCCACAGCTTTAAGAAAAATCTGCTGAGACACAATTCCCATGACTATACTTTCAGGCCTGCCATACCTTTCAGAGACTATTCTTGCCACATTCCTCTTAGATGGAAATCTTTTCTGCAAAACTTTACCATGCTTTTCTGAATAAAGGTACTTTGCCTTTCCAGTTCTCATTCCTTTTCTCAGTTAATAAAAAAAATATTTATGGGTTTATTTTACATTCCAATCACAACCGCAATCCCCTCCTCCCTTTCTTCCACCCTCCCAACCATTTTCTCCATACTCCATTCTCTGTCTGGTACCAACTTACTCTGGCACATCAAATTGCATCAGGACTAAGTGCCTCCTTTTCCACTGAGGCAAGACAAGGCCCATCTGCTAGGAAAATGGGATCCAGAGGGAAGCAACTGGGACCAAGTCTAAGATAGTTCCGGCTCTAATTGTTAGGGGATCTACTTGAGGACCAAGCATCTCATCATCTTCTTGGGCCTAGGACCCATGGACCTAGGCCCACTGCTGAGTGGGCACAGAACTGGCCATGCATGTTCATGGTTCAGTCAGTTCTTCTATGTCAGATTTGTAGCGTTGTTTGATGGTTGCCATTACCACCTTTTGTGTGTGGTCTCTGCTTTATTATTTATGTGCATTTTTCTCAATAAATTTCTTATGCATCTAATTCTCTCATTTTATTTTTCTTAAATAGTATGAATCATTCCAGCAAGGTGATTAAACTTCTTCATGTCTAAATAAATAATACTATTCACAAATTCAGTATCTTTATTTGATTTAAGTCTTCCTCAGATGCAGTGAGCTTTAAAAGAATGTCTTCTAAAAACACATATGTCCTTCATGTAACTGCTGAGACATGTGCAAATTTATATTTGATGCCTGGATTCAGATGAAAAACACTACTGCTTATGGTCCTTCTTTAATTCATATACTGAAGAATTTATTCCTGTTTCCCAAGTCATTTCCAGGCTCCCCCAACATGAAAAGTAACAGCTGAGCAGTTGTAGCCGGAGTTTTGGCTACTTTATTGGGTTCTTTGTCTACCTCCTTACACCACCCCTATCCCTTTCAATCCCCCAACACTAGGTAGGAGAGAATGAAGGTTAGAGAGAAAAGGGGGTGCCCTATTGTTAGACTACTTCCTGCTGATTAGGGGCATCGAGTTCCTTGGGGCAAGTTTGATTTTCATTGCCAGGATATCTCCAAACAGCAACCAGCAATCCTGCAATCAGCAAAAGTAGCAGGAGCAGCAACAGCAAATGAGGCAGCTGCCACTTCGTCTCTTGGGGCTCTGGCATCTCTATACCGCCTGAAAAGTCTAAACATAAACCATCCTCAGCTGGCAAAATCATGCCCCTGCTAGAGCAGGAGGCAAATCATAGTCAATTGCTATGGACAATCTGAAGCAACTCCACATCCCATACCTGGGATTAAGACAGAAATCTATTCACATAACATTTCTATGTTAAAAAAAAGAAATCCCGCAACAAGTAGTGACATACTTTTGTTTTCGGTACTGGATTTCATACCCAGGGCTTCAGGTATGCTACACAAGTGCCCCACCACTGAGCTATAGCTCTTGCCCTGCCATTTTCAAATTTATTTTATCTTAAATTCTAGTTTGATCCTCCTTTTAGAACGGTCACTGCCTTTTGAAAGCATAAATAGCATATGTTCCACTGTTCCACTTCTGTAAAACATTTGCCTTTTATATGGCCCTCACCTTTGTTTCAAACATGTTGATTTACCTTTACCTGGTTCTCTCTCTCTCTCTCTCTCTCTCTCTCTCTCACTCTCGCTCTCATTCTCACTCTGCTTCGCAAAGCTTTTGACTTTAATTTTGGCTAAGTGGGAAGAAAGCATAGTTTTACAGGCAATTGTCATGTTTTCTTGGTCCAATTCACTTTGTAGCATGATGACCTTGCATTTTCTTTTCTTTTTTAGTCTTCTCTCATAGGTTACATCCTGACCTCCTCATTCATATCAAGGTTGTAGATGGCAACTCAATAGGAGGAAAAGTGTTCCAGAACAGGCAAGAGAGTTAGAGACAGCCCTTACTCCCACTGTTAGGAGTCCCAAAAGAACACAAAGCTACCTGACCATAAGGTATATGCAGAGGACCTAGCTTAAGATCTGTGTTTGTTGTTTCAGTCTCAGTGAGCCCCTATAAGGCCTTCTTAGTTGATTCTGTGGGACTTGTTCATCCTCCCACTCCCTTCTGTTGGATTTCCCTGGCCCCAGCTAGTGTTTGGCTGTGTAACCTGGTTTCTTACCATTAAAGTGAATATTATATAACTGCAAAGTTTTTGCAGAACTAAAACATGTACGGGGGCTGGAAAAATGATTCAATGTTTTAGAGCACAGACTGTTCCTACAGAGAACCCAGGTTCAATTTCAAGCTCACAGTAATTTGTAACTCCAGTTCCAGAGAATCTGATATCCCTCTCTGGCCTCTGTGGGTACCAGATAGGTGAGTGAGTCATAAACATTTACCTAAACAAAACTCTCATACACAGAAATTAAAATACATTTAAGACAAAACAAGCGAGCAAAAAACCTCTGCAAGTGAGCCGTCATGCATGTAAAATATTGTTCTTGTACAGACATACACTCCCCCTGGCTCCTAATAATATTTTAGCTGCCTCTTCCAAGATGTTTCCTGAGCTTTAGGGTTGAAGGGGTATGATATAGATATAACTTTCAGAGATGAGCACCCAGTCTCTAATTCTTGTTATGTATATAAGACATGTACAAGATCAAATTAACGAAAATATCATCATGTATGAGGGAAGGCCTCATGAAAAAAAAAAAAACAACCCTATCAGACAGGAAAAACTGTCAGCAATTGGTGGCCACTGGGAGAGAAAGAAGTACTTTTCTTAAGGATATCATCCGAAATGTCTACAAACACTCCAGGAGACTGTCTAACACCCAGGCATATATAGGCAGCACTAAATGGACTCAGTGCTATTAAATTAAGAAAGACAGAGCATATTAAAGAAGAAATGAGAGTATAAAAGAGTAACTGGAGAGGAGAAACTTGCTGGTGTATTGAATTCAAAACATTGCATGTATGCATCAATATTATATTTAATAAAAAGTTGAAAAAAAACATTGTTTTACTATAAATTTTGTAAGTACTTAGAAAGAAAACAAATACTTCCTTTGGAACCCCTTTTTAGGTTTTAGATGTCTTATCTTCATCATTATCTTCATCCTTCATCATCTGAAGTTTTTTTTATGATATTTTCAAGGTAGGAAATGAAAGGTGTGGGAAACTAAATGGGTACTTGGAAACAAATAAGTTTTCAGCTACACCTAAAAGATGCTTTAAAGTTTTAATATGTAGATACCAGAGGCATAGTACTGTTCTTATTTTAGAAATAGATGTTGAAGCCTCATATGTTTTCCTAGTTCAGCTTTAAGACCACTTTCATCCTGCTTGTGAGAGCTTGCATTAGTCACAGATGGTGTCTACATGCATGTCTTTAACCAGAAAACAGACTCAGATGGGAAGGCTAGGACTATATAAATACTAAGAACACTCTTGCCTCCTGGATCTCAGATCTGAGTAAGTTTAGTTCCTGTTTACCTTCTTTAAAGAAAATGTTCCCTTGTGTTTAGAGTCTTACTTTCTTTATGTTTTAATATATATTCATATTAGCTGGAAGAACAAAGTACAACGATTGCCCAGATTAATCATTTTTGGGGAAGAAGCAACAAATCAACTTGCTTCTTTTTTCTTCTAGGCCATATAATCTACACATATACACATATATACACACGTGTATGTATGTATGTATGTGACAATATGCTTATTACTTTAATTCTTTGCATTTAGAGGTATTAGCACTTTCTGAATAACCTGCCCCTGTTGTTACTTCAAGGTATGATCTAGGACTAGATCACGGCCATTCTGAAAGTATAATTGGTTACCATGAAACAAAATGTAGTAAGTATACCTTTGTGAATTTTTATAAACTGATGGGTTCACCCGACCCCTGCAAATCTAGTGAAGATGAGATACAGACACATGCAATTAATGTCAGTTACAGATCATGAGATCTCCCGTTGTGATAAGAATGCTTAGGCACTGAAGGGTTTACCATCTGTAAAACTGTGTGTCAGCTTAATTGTCTCAGATCAAGCTCTGTTTTTAAATGTTGTGTAAGGGAAACTCACCTCAGTCACATGTGTGACTACACCTAGACACTGTGGTGAAAAAGGCCTTGCTTGTTTTTCTTGACACTGAGGTACCAGCTGAACTCTCTACCTGACCTGGGTCTTTAATCAGGGTGGTCATCACGTCAACTGCACAGATTCCACCACCAAAAATATTCTTGAGCATAACTACTGCATTTGCTATATTTGCATTATTGTGTAAGTATGACCTATCATTTGTAGGAGTTATTCTCAGAGTTCATCTCCTCTACACTGTTGTTTAGAAGAATGTTGCAAAATAAGCACATTTTTGTTTCAAGCACTTAATCCTATTAATTTTGTTTTAATGTGATAAAAACAAAATACTTTTATTTCCCCTCCACATGCTATGTTTTGTCTCTAAACATTCCTTTAAGTTTGTTTTTTAAAGTTCATACTGGTAGCAGAATTGGTAGAAATAGTTGATTTTAGATTTGTGGCTACAAGAAGTGAAGGAATGGGGTCATTAAGTAAGTATTCACGTGAAGCAATATTTTGGGTTGTATGATACATTTTGACCATTGTTTAGTGTAGAGGAGGTGATAAGCTAGGACAGGTTTAGAGGATTAAGCAGTCTCTGGACACATAAATCAGATTCAAGTCACAGATTTCTTTGTCATCATTGAAGCCTGGTTGCAGTGAGAATCCAGATGAGTTAACTTGTTTTGTGCTACATGGAAAGATTGGAACACTCACAGACACAAAAGCATAGGATTTGGTAGAATGACTTCTTAGGGTCACTATTGACACCCATTTGAGTAAGGACAAATCCTTTTCTATTTTAATAGTGCAACTATTGGAAAGTTCCAAGAAGGAAGTTACTACAATTTCCTAAAGACTGAGTCAGGTTGTAATGTGTATTGGGTGATTTTAGCATATGGTACAGACAGAATGCAAGCTGCACCTGAAAAAGTTGACTGTTTCTCGCATTTGTTGTTTATATTGTGATTTTAAAATAGCTATCCCATAACCAGCGGGTGTGTGGTATGTGTGTGTGTGTGTGTGTGGCTGTGTCTGTGTGTCTTTTTGGAGACACAAAATATAAAGGAGACTACATTGCCTTAGAAAATATACTAATGACCCCATACCACATTGTTAGTTTCTAACTCTTAAAGATATCATTTTAAAATTGAAAGTTTCTACTTTAACTTCAATAGAACTATTATTATATCTCTAAAATTTAATATTAATAACACTGAATCTAAAGGACCAAGTTAAGGAGCTGTTAATTGCAGGAGGGAAGACTTTCTTTGACAGTCAGACATATCCAGTATTTCTGATCTTTATTGTCTTGACATTATAAGCCCTGTTCATAATTCTGAAAATTTGTCTGCTGTCCATTGGAAACAGATTTTAAATCTCCCTCACACTGAAATTAATATAATAAAATAACCAGTAAGCAATTGTGCATATATGCAATCATGCCCTGTAACCTGAGCCTTGACATTGAGTAATTCGTGTATTTCACAGGAAGGCACACACTCCCTCTGAACAGAGCTGCCCATTGCACAGAGCAGCCTACTCACACATGGCCTCATGAAGCAGCTATATCAATTTCCTAGCTCTTTTGTATTATTGTCTCATTGAACAAGAGATGTTTTATTCCAAGGAATACATGGATAATGAATTTGTTTGACAATGGCTTCCCAACAGGTTTCGAGTGTCTGTAGTTCCTCTAAATTTAAGCAATTTCTTTCACTCTGTAGTTGAGAATCTGGCCATAGGAGCAGCTTTATTTATATCATTAAAAGACTTTGTAACGATCTCAGAAGAGCTTAGTTCTAGCTGTTGCATACTGAGATTCTTCTTAAATCTGTGTTAACACTATTTTTTTCATATAGAACTTTTTTATACATTTTGATCACACTTATAATTGTGATAAATTGCAGCCTATACAATCAGATAAAGAGAACAATATGTGCATGCACGTGTATGCATCCACAAGACAACAATACATGACTAATCTTCCTTCAAAAGTTCATACTCACCACCATGGAATTATCATTGCATTATTTTCAAGAAAATCATTGTAAGGGGAGTTAGATTACTATAAATTAGATTTAGTGAGTATCTAGGGGCTTTTGATACAGTCTCTTAATACGGGGCATAAAGATCAGCTTGGCTGTGGGCAATTGACATAGCAACATATGGACTAAAAACAAGGTTTATGGCCTGGCATTGTTTTCAGCTACTAATATCCTTATGAAATGGGCAGAGCCCAGAACAGGCTGAAGCCAGGTGAAACAAGGAGAGACCCTATTTAAGCACGAAGTGGGTGGGGCCTGAGAAGCCCCATGCTAGAGAGTTCCCACACTAGAGACAACCAGATACAAGGCAGTTTGTATCATCTGATGGAGAAAGTGCTGGTGGACTGAAAAGCTGATTTCCAACAGAGTTGAAAAATTACGGCCAGATCTCCCTGAGGCAGAAGGAAACTGATGAACAGAGAAGGCCTCAGCAAAGCAGCAAAAGGCCAAAGACTAAACCCTGTGGCTCAGCTTTTGTGTAGAGGGGTTTGACCAGTTTAAACAGTGGCCTGAATGGAAGTGTGGCCAGCCTCCAAGACTGAAGCAGAGCGACTAAGTGGTTAATACAAACTGAATAAGTTCACTTACAGACAACTGAGGCCTTCCAGAGAGAAGAAAGCCTCAAGCCTCATTTAAAGTGAAGCTGCCATAGTCAATTTACCCTAAAGGACCTACATCTGAGATATTTCTGAAGAAAGATTGTTGACTAAGTGCCTTAAAGGATCTACTCCTGAGGTGTTTTTGACCACTGAGAACCTTCCCCAGAGACTGTATCCTTCTAAAAGGTTAGGATTAGTTGTTAGGTAATTGTTGTTATAGTTATTAGTAGGTTTAGTTGTTAGGTAATAAGGGTAATAGTCATTATTAGGGCTAGTAATTAGGTAATTATTTATATTTATTATATTTAATATGTTTATTAATAAATATATATTGAATAATTAAAAGTTTTGTCTTTTAATTATCCTATATATATATAATCTTTAATATTTTACCATCTATGTATTGGTTGGTACACAAATTGCCTTCATTTTTCACATATTTAAAGCTATTTTGTTCAAACTGAGTCAAAAGAACTTCCAAATATGGTGTTTGATTCACAAGATTTTTAAAAATTATTTATTTGAATCCATTCTTTGTATTACCTTGAATTCACTTTGTTACAGAGGCTGGCCTGGAACTCGGAACCCTTGGGTCTTAGGTTATTGAGTGTTGTGATTTCGGTATGTACTGCTACACATGTGTCACTTATTTCTCTAAACACCTAAATTAATAGCTTTGTATTCTTTATATTGCAATTTACTTAAGGGAAAATTAGGGTTTTTCAACATATTGAGGATTTTGCTGATTGGATCTCCCAGCATTGTTTAATATGCAACTTTCCCCTAATTTGAACTAGCTTTGGTTTGAACTTCTGCAAGGAGGCTGTAAATATCATGCAGCATATTTTTCTCTTCCATCATTCCTAAGATCCTTCTCTCTGTCTTTCTGGCATAGTGGGATTGGTTTTGACTTTCATATTATTATTCTGATCTGCCCATTGTAAATGTTCCTTTACAATGGTAAGCTCCTTAATCAATAATTGTTGGTAGTTATTGTTGATTGTTGTCTACTTCCATCATTTCCCTAAGAGATTGTACTTATTTTCAGACTTCATAATTTTTTTCTTAACAACAACATTACAGTTCATGCAATATGTTCATTGAAGAAACCTGCGTGATGTATGTTTTAAAATTTACCTCCTAGAAGTGAAGAATATACAAGCTTTCTTGTTGGAATTTTAATAATCAGTATAATTAAAAACTGTTTTCTACATAAATGTCCATAGGATTGATAAGAGTACTATGACACAGCTCTTGCTACCATGTATACAATGGTTTACTTTTGTAACTTCGGTTATAGGACTCAATCCATTAAATGATTGGTGAAGTCAGCATATTTTGCCATCTGTCATATTTCCTTCTCAGAGCAGCCCTATGCCAGAAATAAGAATAACTGTTTTGGGTCGTGCTGATGTGTGTATTAGACTTCAGAAAGCAGAAAACATTGCCCATTATTTGTTGAGTTGGTGATAGAACTATTGTCTGGTTTTTAGTTCCTGACTCTAAGTTTTATGTTCTGTTTTGTTTTGCATTTCTTCTGTTATCTTTAGATTTAGGTACTACTAATAAAACACACAACATTAAAAGTCATAAAATCTTATTAGAACTACTTTGAACTGGAAGCTATCTACACATTTCAATTTTTGTAAGCATTTCTGTTTCATTAGCACATTCTCAAAATCCCCTTTGAATTTCTATTTTGTGACAAATACAAAACAAACAAACAAACAAATCCCAATAGTCCCCTACTGAAGAGATTCTTGACATGATACAGGAAGATATCAATTAGTTATAGCATAGATAATGAAGATGCTATTTAGATTTTTGAAACTGTTAGTATTGACATGGGTTTTTTGTTTTGTTTTGTTTTGGAGATAGGGTTTCTCTGTGTAATAGCCTCCTGGATGTCCTGGACTTGCTTTGTAGATCAAGCTGGCCTCGAACTTGAACACACAGAGATCTGCCTGCCTTTGCCTCCAAGTGCTGGGATTAAAGGTGTGCGCCACCACATCTGGCAGTATTGACATGGTTTTAATTTATGTCTTCTTTATAGAAGTTAGTAAGTAAAATGACCAAGTATATCCTACTAAAATACATTATAAAAATATAACTTGTGGTTTTCGAAATAAATAATTACATTCATTTTAAGGAACTCTACATTGATACTTCAAAGGCTACCTGTGAAACTATTAAGGCATTTCTCCCACACAAATACTCTTTTGATACTGCCTCTGACGGGTCCAGTTAGGTAGGTATTATGTCTAGTGATGGTTATAGTTTTTCTCCGTCACCACAGTGAGCCAGGTTTCATTTAAAGCCCAGCAAGAAAAATGCCTCTCAGAATTGAACATAAGACCAGTGTGGGGACCCAGGAAATGGAGGCTTATGAGAAATGCCTCATGGCAGAGAAAATGAAAGTAACTTGTGGCAGATATCAAAGATGGTGCTGGCTGGAAGATGCTGGGAAGGAGTTGAAGCCTGATTGATAGGGTGGTATTAAGCGTTCTAAATGTTAATTGGTCCTGTTTGCTGTCTGTTACTTAATTGACTCTGATTGGTTAAATAAACGCTGAGGCCTGGAGATTGGGCAAAGACAGAGATAGGTGGGACTAAGGTTCATGGGCTTTTAAGAGATAGACAGAGAGCATCTTGTAAAGAAGAGGCCAGAGCAGAAGCCAGGACCAGACAAGGAGGACATGCCCTGGGGTAGATTAAACAAGATCCTTCCACATGGCCTGGAACATCGGCTTAGTGTGGAGAATATAGTCCAAAGGGATGTATGTATATATGGGGTCATATTTGGGTAATAGAATTATGAGCTAACTTAGATGGGCTAGGATTGCACAACCCAGGCCTAGGCTTGTTAAGATCTACCCGGTGTCTGTGTGTATTCATTTATAATGGTGGGTTAAGGATTAACACTGCCGACCAATTAAAGATAATACAAATACTGGTTAAATAGTTTCATTAGCGATATTTTTTCTACACCTGATCATGGGTATAGCTGATTGGGCAAGCAAGACTTCCATAGTTGTGATCAATATATGTCACCATGTTATCAGGCTTGGGCTATGTGATGTAACAGGATGACCATTAATGTGATTGGCCCACGTAGCCTCATGTAGAAACACCCATTTGGTTCTGTATATAAGCTAGGGGAAAAAAAAAACAGTAAAAAACAGGAAATGCTTACACATCACCCTGTCACGTCTGTTTGTCTTCGGAGTGAAGGCTGGAAAGTCAGGCAGGCAGCGCACTCACCTTTTCCCTGAGTCCTCCTTATGTGGTGATCGCCCTATATGGGCTCCTAGGCAGCACAGCTTATTCAATAAAAGCTACCAGTTTGTTACTAAATCTGGGTGATTGCAAATCTAGCAGAAACAGATGAATTGGTTTCTATAGCATGATCTAGTGATGGTAGTCAGTACCTGTGACAGCATTTGGTTCCTCAAGTAAAGGATGAGAATTCACCCCTCAAACACCAGATAGTTTCATCAGTGGTGAGTGATATTCTTACAAAGAAAAAGTCCAGGAGGAAACTTTATTTTTTATTTAGAAAACTACCTAATAATAGATATTACATGATACTATAAAATAAAATTGAGAGGAAAAATGATGGCTATGTTGTAAGAACAAACAGTAAATTAGTATGAATTTTAATGTAATATGTGTTCTTCTTAAAATCTTCATTATCAGTGAAGTTGTCTTGGAGATGTTCTGAAATAAATTGGGAAAACATCTATGAGATAGACCCTTGGGATATTCATCATCTACAGGAACCTTTGAGTTGCATGCCAGCACATTTTAGCAGGATGTGAAACTCAAGACTCTTTCCTAGGTTACACATTTTGAAAGTATCATGTATTTTTATTCTCAAAGTATCAAATTTCCTAAATTTAATAACATCCTATTGTATTTACTGCACATCTTCAGCTAGCATTTACCTTTCTGAAGATGCGTTCATTAGACATTTCATTTCTACTTCCTAAATGAGGAAGCCAAATTACAGAAAGGCTAAGGACCTTGACCACTCCACTATGAATAGTGAAAGTGTCTTTTTGATTCAAAATCAAAACTTTTTCTTAGTTCTTAGTTTCACGAGGGTAATACTACATGTACACAAGCAATGCTGTAATTTCTCTGAGAACTTGTGTTCGTGTGAAGACTAGTGTATACAACTATATTTGATGAGTGGTATTAACTTTAATCTTTAATATGGCTGGAAACCAGAATGATGAATGAGGCTAACTGACCTGTGCAGGGCCTCACAAAAGGATAGTAAACACACAAGTGACAGGCAGTCTTTCTGAACTTCTCAGTAGCTACTTGGTGTTATGAAATTGGGAATAAGGAGGGGACTGCGATTGAGATGTAACTTGAAGAAATAAAAAATAAAGGAAAAAAAAAGAAATTAGAGTTTAATTATCTCCCTAGAAACAACCAGAAAGATAACTAAGAAAGTAGCTTGAAATTGCTCTGCCTTATAATCAAAAAAGAATTTTGTAATATAAGCATAATTTTGAATATCATCTTATTGGGAAGGTAACTGCATGTTTATGCTAGTTATGTTAAAAACATTTAAATGGTTGTTTGAGGATGTTGCACATCCTTTGATAATTTTTTGTTTTTGTTTTTTTAATATTTATTTATTACTTCAGGTTACATCTCCATCACAGTGTCCTCTTTCCACCCCTCCCAGTCCCGCCCTCCCACCCTATACCCCCTATGCCTTCCATTACACTCCTCTGGAATGGAATGTCCCTACACAACAGTCCACCGCCCGATTTCAGCGTCATATGAGGGCCAAGAGCCTCCTTATACACTGCGGGCCTACAAGGCAGCAATACTAGGGCAAAGTGTCTCATTGACAAGAAAAAAAGTCGATGTTCATGTTCCCTTTGGTGCATTCGTTGTAGTATAGTTATCCTGTACTATATGGCTAAAATCCGACCATAAGTGAATAGATGCCATGTGCATCCTTATGGGTCTGGGTTGACTCGCTCAGGATGAGCTTCTCTAGTTACAGCCATTTGGCTGCAAATTGCATGATTTCATTGTTTCTGATAGCTGAGTAGTATTCCATAGTGTAGATGTACCACAGTTTTTTAATCCATTCTTCAGTTGAGCGACATCTGGCTTGTTTCCAGTTTTTAGCTATTACAAATAAGGCTGCTATGAACACAGATGAGGGACCTTTTTATGATTCAGTGAGGAATTATTTGGATGTATACCCAGAAGTGGTATGACTGTGTCCTGAGGCAGAGCTATTCCAAATTTTCTAAGATACTGCCAGACTGACCTCCATAGTGGTTGCACAAGCCTGCACTCCCACCAGCAATGGAGGAGTGTTCCCCTTTCTCCACACCCTTGCCAGCATGTGCTGTCATTTGAGCTTTTGATCTTAGCCATTCTGACAGGTGTGAGATGGAATCTCAGAGTCATTTTGAGTTGCATTTCTCTGATGATTAAGGATGCTGAGTACTTCTTCAAGTGTCTCTCAGCCATTAAGAATTCTTCCTTTGTGAATTCTCTCTTTAGCTCTGTTCCCCATTTTTTGATTGGATTATTTGGTTTCTTGGCATTTAATTTCTTGAGTTCTTTGTAGATTTTGGATATTAGCCCTCTGTCAGATGTGGGGTGGGTGAAGATTTTTTCCCAATCTGTAGGCTGCCGTTTTGTTTGAATGACAGTGTCTTTTGCCTTACAGAAGCTTTTCAGTTTCATGAGGTCTCATTTATTGATTGTTGGTCTTAGATCCTGAGCTGTTGGTGTTCTGTTCAGGAAGTTGTCACCTGTGCCGATGAGTTCGAGGGTTTTCCCCACTTTCTCTTCTAGTATATTTAGTGTGTCTGGCTTTATGTTAAGGTACTTTGATCATTTTAATCATCTCTCCCCTACTCCTCCAGATCCAGCAGCATCTTTCCTCTACACCCACCATTGTGTCCCTTTTCTGTTTCCTTTTCTTATCAAAGCCAGTTTATGATCCAGGAACATTCCTAGAAATGTGACCTTCCACTACAGTGTGGTCAACCTGTCAGGGACTATACTCTTAGAGAAAATTGATCATTCTTTTCCTGGCAGATAACAATTGCTAATAGTTTCTTGGTTCTATAGGTAGAATTTCATGTCCAAATCCATTCTCTACAGTTTTGTCTACCTTAGGCTTGCACTGGCGCCCTGCATGCTGTCACAATTGCTTTGAGTTCATATGCACACCTGCCCTGCTATGTCCAGAAGACAGAGTCTCCTTGTAGTAATCTATCACCTCTGGTACATACACTCTTTCTGTCCACTCTTCTGAAATAATCCCGATGTCTTTGGAGGAAGGGGTGGGTTTTTATGTTGCACTCAGCACTGACTGTGCATTTTAAGTCTTGTATTCTCTTCACCTTGGCCACTTGTGGGTCTCTGTTGATTGCCATCTACTGAAAAGAGAAGCTTCTCTCTGACAAGGATTATGAGATGTCATAATATATGGATATAATGATTTTTCATTAAGATTTGGTTTAATACACTGTCCATTCAGAAGAATAACAGTAGCAGTTTCTCCCTTAGAGTCTATGATCTGTCTAGACAAAGGTTCTTGGCCTGATTAGTGCCAGACAGGGGTTTCATCTTGTGGGCTGGGCCAAAGTATAATCAGAAGGTGGTTGGTAACTTCAGCAATATCCTTGGTAGTGTTTCACCAGTGAATATGTGTTTTCTAGCCAGTTATTATTGCAGTGACAGGTTTCACAAGTGGGTGATGATTGCTTTTATCCTTCAGCAGCATACATAGGACCTTTCAGAACTATGAAAGTTAGCCAGTAGAGATGAATGTTCCAGGTCAGTATCAGTTTGATGTATCCATATTCTACTACTCAAGCAATAGGGTATTGTGGCATAGTTCTGAAGGGTCAGCAAGAACACTTACAATAACATAGTTTCATTGGGGGGTGTCTTTGGGACATCTCTGACCAACAACTCCAAATGAAGTCACCATTTCTTGGATTTGTATTTGTATTTGTTAACCTCTGTTGTCTATGTTGTCATTATTACCCTGTTATAAATCCACTTTAACTCTGTTAATGTATGTGCATAGATATATTTTATGAAGCTTCTATAGTAGTTGGTTGTCATGTGAATTTCTTTGCAAAGTCTTTAGTATTATTTATTCAGTTACGTGCTGCTTTCTTCCCCACTCCAGTGTGTTTTATCCTAGTCAATTCATTTTTGTCCTGTTATACCAGTACAGACAAGGTAGGACTTTAGATATCAATTTTCCCTTTCAGAACGTTGTTATTGAAACAGTGAAACCTTTTAATATTATGTGACTTTCGTTTTCAGAAGGCCCTTATTGCACACTTACCACGTGCAAGAAACTATGCCATGCCACACTATAAGTGAAAAGTTAAGGGGAAAATGGAGTGAAGCAGCTTATAAGAAACCACCATCATAGCATGCTGTATGATTAAGTACAATACACTTCTAAGCAGTCATGTGCATTGGGAGCCAACCTTTCTCAAACACACAAGCCTGTGGAGAATTCAGCAAGACTAATAGATTTACCTGTGTTCTCCATATTGCAGAAGAATTGAGCCTGTGGCCTCAGGCACTGCTGAGAATTTTCCTCCATGCTACAAGGATTAGCCCTCAAAAATATTTTTATTACCCTGGTAATCTTATTGGCTACTATGCAGACTGAAGATTTTGCAATATTGATATTTTCTTAAAGTGTTAGTAACTTGGATAGATCAAATATCTTCAGTGTTCCAGAGTTTTACATTTAAGAAATATAAAAATATATTTTATATTCTGATAAAGTTTGAAACCTGCGTAATGCATGGTTTGTACTGTGTTTATTAAACACACAGAGAATAACTACTAAAGTTCAGAAATTACTACATGCCAGAGGGTTTAGATGTCTTCCCTTTTTAAAAAATCAATTTACATTGCAATCAAGTCCTAGTTAACTTTTAAATTTCACTACTTGCTAACCCTTCCAGCTTCAGACTTTCAACTTGCTGAAACATTACAGAATTGAAAAGAGGCTAAAGCAGAGATCCCCTGCAAGAAGTTACTACCTGATATTCATAAGCCTAGGAAATGAGAGAGGTGGCAGGTGGCGGGATGCTTGACTTCAGACTTATTACCTCAGAATTTGGCTGTTTAGGTATGGCCATGGCTAACATATAGCTGGAATGATGTTTCCCCCTGTTGTTTGAATTCAACATGTGGCACAGTGTTTATCCCCCCCCAGAAGTTAAAATTCAAACTACTCAAAATTCATTGAAATTGTTATGTAGAAATGGATAAAAGCTGTAAATTCAAACCTTTATGCAGAAAGTTTGAGCAATGTGTATGTGTTTTATGTTTACGTTTTGAAACAAAGAATACTAAGATTTTATGAATTCTATGAAACTGTTTAGGATAGTGAAGGGAAGATTTGGAAAGAAACAAGATCATTTTGAGGAATATATTTTCAAAGCTGTGGACTATATCTCAGAGAATTGCAGAGCTGCAATTAGAAGGGGCTTTGGAGGGAGGTTGGCTAACAGTACAAACGTTCTAATGAGTGACTCCCTTTGTACCACCCTTGGAGAAAAGCTATTGTGTGTTTTCATGACACAATACAGTGAGAGGGAATGCGGTTCATATATTATCTTGCTGTTTATTCATTATCATGTAGTTACAGACCAAATCTGTTTCCTTATTTAACTTACCTTTTCCATTGTTCCTATTTTTCCCCTAAAATAGACCATTTTATCCCTTTATTTGCATGAAAGTCCTTATATCTTGTTTACTTTCATTTTGCACTTTTAGTATTCATGAGACTCTAGTTAAAAAATCCTAACAAGGACAACACTGTTAAAAATAAGATGAGCTCCTGAAGGGGATGAGGCATTGAAGATTTATAGAACTATGCCAAGCTCTTCAAAATTATGCCAGCAGCTTGTGAGAACACGGATTGTCAGTTCTGTAAAACTATGCATACTGTTTCATAAGCCATTATCAACAAATAATATTTACTGAGAAGCCCTTGAGAAAATGGAACTGTTACTGAAGGCATAATATATTTCCAGTGGCTGGTTTCCATATGGGGGCATTTTCTCACCCAATGGTTAGAAAGCTCTTAAGTATATTTGCATTAATGTCATAATTATTTACCTAAAAATTTAATAGGAAAGCTGAGTTCCCCTTGAAAAGGAGTAATTTCATGTTTGAAGCATAGTAATTTTTTCCAATCAGATGAACAAGTTTACTTAACTCTGTCTTTTCCCTCAAGAACTAGTTTTCAAAATGGTATGTTCCACCTCACAATTGTCTATGATAGTTAGTGTTGAAGTGTTAGATAGGAGTGGTAAACTGAATTTTAAAATGTTATTGAAAAATTGTCATGTAGATAGTACAAGAAGGTTCCATGGTAAGTCACAGACCTACCAAGTTAAGCGATAGACTGATTGTATTTTACGCTGTAAATCATTATTTCCATTTAAAAATCCAATATCATCTGAAATGTGTAAAGTTTTTGACATCTCAGAGTACAAATTCTAATGATTTTTATATAACTTTTGCCAACACAACAACAAATACTAGTCAATCCACACAACAAACCCCCATTACATAGTCACTATCAATAAATAAAAATATTCATAATTATGAGAAAAGTGCAGGTTTAATATCTTCTCTACGTCTTCTCTTAATACACTTGAATCAATGGCAAAATGTTAACTGTTTATAAAATATAAAATTGATAAGTCTTCAATGTATAAAGATTTTTGACCTTTGACACTTAGTCAACAGAGTAATGCTGTCCCTGAGTTGGCGTTTTGCTGGGATGAACAAAAGCAAGATGTATTATATTGAGGCGATATAGTAAGAAACGAGTTTATGCTGCTTAATGGCTTAAAGTGTGACTAGAAATGTAGACTCTGTGCAAAGGGAAATTCACAAAGACTATGAAGAGAACTTCATAAGGCTATGAAGGAAAATATAAACAACAAAAACATTAGAATACATGTATGTGTAATATATGAATGATGAATAAAAAACATCTAAGTGCTAAAAAATTAGATTAAGCATTAGTGAGACGAGTTTTTTTTCCCAAGGGACCAAATTTTCAATGAAATAAATCACCATAAAGATTACACATCCGATTATTTGTGCATATGGAGATTTCAAATTAAGTAAGGCAAAATATCTGAAAGTCCTGATTAGTTTGAAACAAACAGCTTTAAAATTTTGAAGGTTAACTATATGAATGACTGGTTGAACCAAAAACTAAGGGTAAACAGTAGAGGATACTACATTCTGCTTAGCTTGGAACAAATAAAACTGCTGATATATTACCTAGAAACATCATTAAATATAGCCTATTATGCTTAATTATTTGTGGTATAGAGAAAAGCTTACATCATGAAGGCAGACTTTTGGGTCCCAACACAAATATTACTAATGAGAAACATTTATCTGATCATCATAAGGGACTTTTATGTACATTGTAGTTAAGTAAGATCATTTTGCTCCATCCTCAGTGCAAGGGGAAGCTCTTAGCCCTCATGTGTCCAATGAACTGATGGGGGCTGATATGTGGAGGCACCCCACACCAGAGGAGTAGTGATAAGTGGGAGGGGGGGGGGGGGGGGGACTGGGAAGAGTGGAAGGAGGGGACTGTGATAGAGATGTAACTTGAATTAATAAATTTTAAAAAATCATTCTGCTCTCATCATTGGATGAATAACAATATAAGTAGTTCCCTTTTTATGTTTCCATGTTAGCTATGCAGTCATCTGGGTACAGTAAACTAGTAACTTCAAATGGGCCCACAATGAGCTAGCTAGTGACTATGATTTGTCAAATGAGGTAAGCTCTACCCAGGTACATAAAGTAGTAATCATCAGTACCAGGCCAGTGGTACAATGGATAAAAGAGTAATGATTAGACCAACTTTATGTTCTTTCTTATATACTGGGTTAGAAACTTAGAGAAATAATTCAATGGTAATGTGTATATTAAATATGAATAAGTGTTGTGTCATCAGTGCATCATTAAAAATAATTACAAGCCATTAGCTTCTTCAATAGAACATTTCTAGAAAACTTCTGAATGATTAGAGTTGATGTACAGCTAGGGTTGCCGTTCAATGTTGGCCACAGAAGACATTTTTGTCTTCCTAAAGTCTATGAATACTGTGGGACTTTTTGCTAAGTTTTGAGTATCTTTAAACAAATCTTAAACTTCAGTTACTAAAATGAACTGTGTTCATTTTGACCAAAAGTTGTGTTCTACATAAATAAGCATAGATCATGATTTTGTAGAAAAAAAAGAATCCCTTATTTTTTTTTAACTAAGAAAAGAAAGAAGCCAGACCAACAGTGTTTGACTGTATAGTCAGCCCTGAAAAGCTGGGCTTAATATATCTTCTCAAATGGAGCTAGATAATGTTAACTTTCATCCACTCCAACTTGTCATTCTAAAAGCTCTGGAAAGTTGCCCCAGCAATCAAACTTTTTCATTTGAAATTAGTCACCAAAAAGAGCCCCAATTTTTTTGAACTAGGGATTAAACTCATTAAACTGAGGTCATACATTTGAGCAACCTTCTTAGTCCATTGATTTCGATGGTCAGAATCACGTGATTAGCATCCTCCTCCTCTGCAGAAAATTCAATGTTAAGCAGTAAGTGATTGGAAGAGCAGGGCAGATATCCACTTTTAGAGGACACACTGATAACATATGAAATTTATCTAAAAGTATATAGTATAGGAATACTAATATCAAACTGCATATATAACATGTCTTTAATAAAATGTCTGTTTAAAAAAGATTTATTAAGTTTTAATGTATACAGTGTTCTGTCTGCAGGTATGCTTGCAGGCTAGAAGAGGGCACCAAATTTCATTAAAGATAGTTGTGAGGCACCATGTGCTTGCTGGGAATTGAACTCAGGACCTCTGGAAGAGCAGTTAGTGCTCTTAACCTCTGAGTCATCTCTCCAGCCCCCCCCCCCCATACACACACACACACACACACACACACACACACACACACACATATATATGTTTTGTTTTGTTTTTTCATGGTCTGTAACAATTTTCTTCTCATGTTGTTTTCACATGACAACCTTCCTTTTGTTTTCCCATTATTAAGTCTTTAATCCTAGCCTGTGTGATGGGTTCTGGATTTTCTAGATGTTCCAAGCCTCTGGTCTTTAAAATGACATTGTCCTACTGTTTGTAAGCTTCCAAAGCTTGGAGAGGTAAGATTTTATGGTAACCTAGAAAGTTCTGCAGACATCAGTATTTTTTTCCCTACAGGTGGGTTGACTACAAAGCTTGATTCAGGCTCCAACATCTGCATAACTAGAGCTTCCTAAAGGGTCACTCTGCATCCATTGTCATTGACATTTTCCTTAATGCAAACAGAGGAAAAATTAAAACAATAAACCTGGTGTTTGCATGCCTATTCTCCACCCTGTTTCTGTTTCTCTCTTCTGGCCAAATTTTTTTTATGATAAAACGCAAAATTCTTTCAGTAGACTAACTCAAGCTTCATCTTAAACATCTCATACAAAACATACGGAACTTCAACTTTTTCTCATTTTCATCAGTTTGTGTTTCCACGCTGTCCCTTTAATAGGGCAACATAACTCTTTTTTATTATTATTCATTTATTTTTTATTTCTTCAAGTTACATCTCAATCACAATCACCTCCCTACTTCCCCCTCCTGTCCCACCCTTCCACCCTCTTCCCCCTCAATGCCCCCATCCTCTTCCTTTTTTTTTTTTTTTTTTAGTTTAAGGTATTTCTTTCCACCCCCCCCAACTGCTCCCCCTTTCAGTCCAACAAATGGTTCTTTCTCTTATAACAATAAATACAATACAAAACAACAGAAATAAATAGGCCATAATTATGAGAGTTATATGGCTTAGCATACATTCCCAATGTCCAGTCCATATGTATTTGACCCCTGACTTTAACATTCTACTATCTAACCATCTCCATGAGTTTAAACATAACTCTTTACTAGCCCCATCTGATTGCAAACTCTGTCCCATCTTACCTCCACAGATAAGCCTGCATGGGACTATAGAGTTTCTCGCCATCTTTTTCATTTCTTTGTTTTCTTCTGAGGGTATAATGATAAATGGATGTACTATTTAAATTGCCACCTGGTGACTAATTAAGTATTTTTGAATTATCTGCCTGAAGTCTGAAATTCTTTAAACAAATGATGTATATGTAGTCTCTAATATGCAGATAATCTTCTGAAATGTTCAGGAGGAAAGTATGATTACAAAAGGTAATTGTTTATTTAAATTAAACAAATACTGCATGTTGGTGAATATATATATATATTCATCATGCATAAAATTTTACTGAGTGTCTATAATATATGCTATTATAGACACTCAGTAAAATTTTATGCATAGTCAAGTGCCTCTACTGTAGTACATTAAGAGATTTATATTTTCTGCTTTGTTTCTTTTCAATCAATCAATTATTTTAAAAAATACTAACTACTTATATAGAAGGCAGAAAGAGAATGAAAGAGCTTCTTGATGCACCAGCTACCTAAAATTCAGAAAGATGAGATTGAAGTTAGGCAAAGAATGAAGACTGACTCGGATACATAATTATAGCTATGCATTCATTAGTGAGAAGAAAAATCCTGATAGTTTTGAACAAAAGCAGTTATATGCTTTGGAGTTTGTAGGATTGAGTAGCCATTTATGCTGACTTAACCTTTCATTTATGATGTATTATCTCTATCACTGAAAGTATTTTAAAATATGGGACAGCAAGTTGTCACACAGGTAAAAGCCCACACTGGTAAGTTTGGTATCCTGAGATAAATCTCCAGGGTACATACATGTGGAGATACATACAAAATAAATGCATGTGAAGAAAGGTTTTAAAGAAAAGTTTTAAAATATAATCTGTATATAGATTATGATCATTTTGGGAATCTGATAGTTCATACAGGATGATAACCTAGTGTTTGGACTAAAAATATTATTAATTTGATAGTAAAATGTCCTTGTAGATGAATGTTGTATATACAATATTATATATTAATATATTACTTATTATTGTGTATTATTATATACTGTATGTTATTATAGCGTGATATATTCGTATATATTATTAATTAATTTTATTATATGTATTAAACATAACATTAATGTATATAAGCATGAAACAGGTTTAGTGCCACTACAACATTTTAAGTGTGTAGAGAAGTAAAGTCAATCCTCTTGGATTCTGCTCTAGTGAATCTTCAAATAGAGTTACAACTTGAAGGCCATTTTCTAATGTATGGACTGAAGAATTCAGAACACAAGCTTCAAAGACTTACTTCCTTTATGCTGGCAGATGTACTTCCTTTCCCAGTCAGTTCAGCACTTTGAACTATAATAGTAACTAATCTAGTCACTTTGCAGGCATATATGCCATAAGTAATTCTTTAGGACTTTTAAGAACTCCAACCTCATACTCTCTTTTTCAGTTACTTAAAGAATATTTAAGAGTCGTATAATAAAAGGGGAAAGTTTCTATAAGGCATAGTCCTGACAAAGAATATTCTAGGTAGCAAATCATGAATGCTTTTAATCCTAGCTCTTACAAAACAATTATAATTATGTCATATTATAAATATCACACATGTTGGCTTGTCAGTATTTGTTACATCTTTGCTGTGTATATCCACTTATATATGAGCATTGCTGTAAACTGTTATAAGTAGTGCTGAAGTTGTTGTCAATAATTAATACCCATTTAATACTGGAATATAAGAATATATACTTGTTCAATTCTATGTTATCAAACCTTAAAACTTGCATCTCACTTCATCATTTTATAAGTTTGTAAGTATTTGATAGTAATTCTTATAAAATGAATAAATCATTATAACTTTAAGAAGCCTGAGAAGAGAGAGCAGAACATACCTGTTTTTCTCTTGGCTATTACTACTACCACAGTTTTCACATAATAGAAAACATTTTCTTTCTTCATTATTCATACCTTTTCTTTAGGTATGGAATATAACAATAGTTTTGGGGAGTATTGAATAATGTGATTCAGACAAAACTGGGATGCTGTTGCTATGTGTTGAAGTCAGGAGTAACTGCAAAAGAATGGAGGAGTTACCAAGAACAGATCCAGGAAACTTCACTCTTCCCATGTGTCTGCACTCACCACCCTGGAGGTTTGCTTATGCATTTTTCACTAAGAAAACAGAACAGTAACTTTGACTAGCAAACCAGGCTGAGATGCAGGCGTGGGAGCTGTGGGTGAAGATTCAAAGCAGAATGGACTGTATAGAAGGAAAATTGGCCTGCTCATTTGAGGCTGGAAATACATAACTTTGGGGGCAAAAAAAGACCTGAAATTACTATGTTTTCATAAATTCTTTTGGTAAAAACTTTGTAAATATTTGTGGATACATGATAACTATATGATTGTCACTAACAGAATAGCAGAACAGATCTACTGTCCTAGATCTTAGCTGGTTAATAGAATTTTATATTCTCTCATGAACTTACATTTCCTGTTCATATCTATAAAAATATAAAAATACCTTAAAATTTATCATGTATTATTTAAGTTGGCTATATTTCTTTCAGTGAACATAATCAATGACCCCTTATATGTGAAATAAATTAAAGATAGGAAAGTTCAGAATAATTTATAAGTAAAGAAGAAATCAATGAAGCCTATTGTCTATCTATCCTATCTTCTATCTATCATCTATTTCTATCAATCTCTATTTCTCATCTATCATCATCCATCTATCTCTCTCTATCTCTCTCTATCTATCTATATGCACCTATCTATTAATCTATCATTATTTATCTATCTATCTGTCTATCAACTACCTATCTATCATCTATCATCATCCATCTATCCTTTCTCTCTATTTATTTATCTATCATCTATCTATCTTATCTATCTACCAGAAAATAACAGCTTCCTATTCTACTAAATTTTAAAAAACAGGAGTTTTCTTGGTAATAGAGAGGCTCTCAAGTTATAATTATCATTATAGCTTCTTTTGAAAAATACTTTATTTAAATGGGCATGGATGTTTCTTCAGAATAGCCGTGAACTCGTACAGTATCTCAAACTTAAAATCTCCCTTTCATGTAACTGCCCACTGGGAACATCAGGCTATGACAGCATCCCTGATCCTGTGGGTTCAATTCTGTGTGAATGTGGGTGATTATTAGAGTCAAGGCCTATGTAGCCTTGATTTCATGATGAGGAAAACAATTTTCAGTTCATTTGATTATTAGATCTTATGTATCTACTCTTAATCAGCATCATAAATTCTAGCATTACAATATCCTGCCCAAAATATAGTCCAGATTTATTACACTGAGCAGCAGAGAATTATATTTTTGTTCAATAAAGTGTATTACAAATGTTCTATCACCTTTGCTACCACTAATAAATGTGAAAATCTCATGCTTTCCAAGAGAGCTTCAAAATATTACTTTTTGAGTGACACTAGTTTCTACATATGCCACAAATCAAGAAGCTGCATTTTCTTTAGAGAGATACTGTTCCCACATATTCCAGTTACACGGTACAGTAATAATGCTCTCCTTAAATTGTATGATTATTGAAATGTTATATTCTGAGTGTGCTCCACAGTTTATGTTCCACTCCTGACATGACTACCTGCCTGAGTTAGGGGGCATTCAAGTAATGTGGAATGTAATTGAGAATCACTTCCATGATGGCACAGATATTCTAAATCTATACAGCAAGACAAACTTAATTCCATGTCCACTTCGTCAACCTGCAATTCTTTTAAGGACTTCATTTTAAACTTTTTAGAAAAATCAAGTTATAGCCGGGCATGGTGGTGCATGCCTTTAATCCCAGCACTCGGGAGGCAGAGGCAGGCAGCTCTCTGTGAGTTCGAGGCCAGCCTGGCCTACAAAGTGAATCCAGGACAGCCAGGCTGTTACACAGAGAAACCCTGTCTTGAAAAACCAAACCAAACCAAACCAAAACAAAAAATCAAGTTACATCTCAATTACAGCCCACTTTCTCCTCCTCCCTGTCCCAGCCTCCCACCCTCTTCCTCTTATCTCTCCTTTCCTTCTCTCAGATGAGGGGAGCCCCCACATATCAACCCCCCTCAGTTCTTCAGTCACATGAGAGCTATGAGCTTCTTCTTACATGGCAGCTCAGATAGGGTAAGGTGTTCCACTAATGGTTTTGTTTTGTTTTGTTTTTGTTTTTGTTTTTGTTTTTGTTTTTGTTTTTTTTTTTGGCTGCTATTAAGAAATTTGATGAGGAAGCATTGTGCAAAACTGGACATGCTATTTATCACAGTGGAGAGGGGTGAATATACAGTATACTATGCTCACTTTTTTTGAATACAACCAAGTATGTAGGGGGAAAAATAGTTGCTATTTTGCTTTTCCTAATCGAAAATTTGTCACACACACCCACACAGGTTTACATTTTTCCTTCTTTTTTTCCCTTTTATTCTTTCATACATTGCATCCTGACAGTAGTTTTCCCTCCTCTCCTTTCCTCTCCCCAAGTTCTACTCCTCCTCCATTTTCCTTCAAATAATAGAACAGGCCTCCCAGGGATATCTACCAAACATGGTATAACAAGTCACAATAAGAAATACCCACAAACCCTCATATGAAGACCGCAGGAGGCAACCCAGTAGGAGGAAAAGGGTCCCAAGCATAGGCTAAAGAGTTAGAGACCCTCCATTCCCACTGTTGAGAGTTCCAGAAGAACACCAAGATACACAACCATAAGATATATGCAGAGGACCTAGTTCAGACTTATACAAGGTCTGTGACTGTTGCTTCGTTTTCTATGAGCCAATATGATCCCTGATTAGTTGATTTTGTGGGCTTTGTTCTCTTTCTGCCCTTTACCCCTCTGGTTCCTATCGTTCTACCTTTCCCTCTTCTGAGGCATTCAACTGGCTCTGCCTAGTGTTTACCTATGGATCTCTGCGATGGCTGTTTTCATTTTTTTCTGTATCCATTGCAACTTTTGGTCCAAGCATAATCTTACCCCTTTAACCTTTGTACAAATGAATGGTATACTCTTGATATTACCAAACATCAGGCTGTTTAGGTGATTAACTTGGTTGTAAGCCCACCAGGGCCTACAATTTTAATCTTTAGTCTTTCTAGGGCAGTGGCAACTGGACGACTGTCTAAATTATCTAAGTTTCCAGATACTCATCCTGGAAGAAAAAAGCTAGAGCTGCCTTCTTCTTGGAGTAGCTAAGATGATTGAATAAGATGATTTAAATATACTGTCTACAAGGATAAGACATACCAAGCGCCAAGATTATGATGTCACTATGAGTTCTATGGCTGGTTTTTTTCTTAGATCTTGGTATTTCCTTGTGGTTCTCTCTCTCTCTCTCCCTCTCCCCCGCCCCCCGTGTGTGTGTGTATGCATGTGCTTTATTTTATTTTTTTATCGCTGTTTTATGGTGTCTAGACATCATTACAAACACATTGAATATACAAAAATCACTTTATATATATATATATATATATATATATGTGGACAATTTTCCAGAGCAACTTATGAAGCTCAGCTATAGGTTGTAAAGAAAGTAAAAAATTCAGCAATGGTATAAGACTGCCAAAACCTATCCAATGTGGCTTTGGTCCCAGAACCCTGGCTATGGGCAGCAAGGAAATGAAGAAAAGAAAGACACACACCACAGGCACATGTATGATGATGGTAAAATCAGGTGGGCTTCTCCATCTACTATCACTGCTCTGACACTCAGAGACTCAGTATGCTTATTAAGTACAGAACATGAGGTGCAGGGTGGGGGAGTTAGCTAATCTACTAAAAGGTCTCTAGACTGTAATAAATTCAAAGTGTTGTTTAGCATTCTATCATCTAAGCTATATGCCCAACTCTATCTGTTATTTTTTCCTTTTTAATCATAAGCATACTTCAAATGAATGTTTACTTCCTTCACTTAACAAATATGGCCTTTATTAAAGTTAACAATGACTTCTATATAACTAAACACTAGGACCAACCAATGATTGGCCTTTATCTTAAGTGTTGAAATCATTTAATAAATCTAATCTGTTCCTCTTTTTCTTCTACTTTCTTCATTCAATTTCAAGAGGACATCTTGCCTTCTCTAGCCTCCTCAGCAGCTAGCTCCTCTGTGATGTCTCATTTGCTCCCTAAGGTTTTAGTACATGGATACACCAGAGAACAATCTTCCATTACTTCTGTCTACATGCTTTCTGGTTCTGGTTCTGGAGTCACTTCACTACCTTACTCTAAGCTGCTGATGCTCATCTTTGTGTCTAGAATTTTACTATTCACTACATGATTAAATGCATCCATCATCTTTGGGTATATTTGATTAACATGTCCAAGTCATCACCTTAAAACAGACTTCCTCATCTCTCCCACCTTTAACCCTTTTCTTTCAGCCTTCCTAACTTACATGGACCTAAGCTAGCCCTCACAGCTAGTTGCTTAGGCACAAAACCTGAAAGTCACCTATGTTTCTTCTCTTCTTTTATGCCTCCCCATTTCCAGATTGCTAGAAAATTTTGTTGGGTATGTCCTCAAAATATGCATCTAACATTATCACTTTGTATTCTTTTTCTGTTTTAGGATAAGCCACTATCATATCTTGTCATTATAACCAATAGCTTCTTCAACAGCTTTCTCTCTTTCTTTCTTTTTTTATGTTTATTCACTACTTCAAGCCACATCTCTATCACAGTGCCCCCCTTCACCCCTCCCAGTCTCACCCTCCCAGCTTCCCATGCTACTCCTCCAGAGTGGGATGTCCCCACACATCAGTCCCCCACACCAGTTCAGTAGTCACATGAGGGCCAAGAGCCTCCTCATATACTGGGAGCCTACATGGCAGAACCACTAGGGCAAAGTGTCTCATCAACAAAGTCTGTATTCCTGTTCCTTTTGGCGTGTTGGTTGTATAATTGTTATTCTGTATTATATGGCTAAAATCCAATTATAAGTGAATGGATGCCATGTGTATCTTTCTGAGTCTGGGTTAGTTCACTCAGGATGAGCTTTTCTAGTTCCATCCATCTGGCTGCAAATTTCATGATTTCATTGTTTCTGATGGCTGATTAGTATTCCATTGTGTAGATGTACCACAATTTTTTTTTTATCCCTTCATCGATTGAGTGACATCTGGGTTGTTTGAAATTTCTAGCTTATTACAAATAAGGCTGCTATGAACATAAATGAAGAAATGTCCTTGTGGTTTGGTGAGGAATCATACTTATCACCTTGTACAAAACTTAAATCCAAGTGGATCAAAGACCTTTACATAAAACTGGACACACTAAGTCTAATAGAAGAGAAAGTGGGGAAAAGTCTTGAACTCATTGGCACAGGTGATGACTTCCTGAACAGAACACCAATAGCTCAGGCTCTAAGACCAACAATCAATAAATGGGACCTCATGAAACTGAAAAGCTTCTGTAAGGCAAAAGACACTGTCTTTAGAACAAAATGGCAACCTACAGATTGGGAAAAGATCTTTACCAACCCCTGTAGAAAAATGGCTAATTAAATTATTTACTTGTATTAATATTATTGTTAATTCATTTGGCGGCTGTTGTTAATCCTTAAACCGCCATTATAAATGAATACATACAGACACCACATAGATTTTAACAATCCTTGGCCCGAATTGTGCAATCCTAGCCCATCTAAGCTAGCTCATAATTCTATTACCCAAATATACATATGTCCCTTTGGACTGGTATTCTCCACACTATGCCAATATTCTAGGCCATGTGGAATGATCTTCTTTTTTCTAACCCATTGCATATTTCCTCCTTGCTTGTTCTCTGGCTTCCTCTTGGAACTTCTTCCTCCCAAGATGCTCTCTGTCTCTGATGCCGATGCACTTTAGTCCCACCTATCTCTGTCTTTGCCCAATCTCAGGCCTCAGCATTTTATTTAGCCAATCAGAGACAATGTAAGTAGCAGGCAGCAAGCAAGACCAAATAATTAACATTTAGAATGCTTAACATCACCCCATCAAACCCCACAACAGACAGAGGGCTAATTTCCAAAATTTATAAAGAACTCAAGAAATTAAACACCAAGAAACCAAATAATCCAAACAAAAAATGGGAACCAGAGCTAAACCGAGAATTCACAAAAGAGGAATCTCTAATGGCCAAGAGACACTTGAAGAAATGCTCAACATCCTTAATTATCAGACAAATGCAATTCAAGACAACTCTGAGATTCCATCTCACACCTGTCAGAATGGCTAAGATCAAAAACTCTAATGACAGCACATGCTGGCAAGGTTGTGGAGAAAGGGAAACATTCCTCCATTGCTGGTGGGAGTGCAAACTTGTACAACCACTATGGAAATCAGTCTAGCGATATCTTAGAAAACTTGGAATAGCTCTACCTCAAGACCCAGCCATACCACTTCTGGGTATACATTCAAATGATTCCTCACCAAACCAAAAGGACATTTCCTCATCTATGTTCATAGCAGCTTTTTAGGCTTCTAATCTTCCACCAATGATTTTGTTTCCATCACAACTGTTAAATCAGTACTACTAAAGTAAGTCCCATCATGGTATTTTCCTGCCCATGATACAAACCTCAAGCCTATCCCTCTGATGTTACTCTATGTACAAGCATTGAAGATTGAATAAACTACTGAGACCAAGTACTTGTCCTTTCCTTTTTTAAAAACTCCTTTCCCAGTTTACTCTGTTAGTGATTCCAAGTTTTGTAATGATTTTTAGCCATTGTAAATGACTTCATATTGTAATGTTTTTGTGGTGGCCTTTTATGTCACCTGCAGTCTTCTCTCCATGAGTACTGTGGTGTGCATTCTCTGTATTCCTCAAGGTATGCTTAGAGACCAGTGTCTGAGTGACATCTGCTTTGAATGCTGAATGCAGAAGCCTTTCTCCCTTCAGTATTCCCATTGCTGCTTACCTGATTTATGTTTCTTATTTGTCACATGATCATGTTACATATGAGGTATGTATGTAGCAGAAGTTACATTTTCTATTATCTCAAACAAATAAGGATATTGGAGGTTGTTGTTGATTACTCAGCCTTTTGTCCTGATTGCAAGACTGTTTTGCTACATAAACATCATTGTTCATAATACTTTATCAACTCACACTACTGTTTTCCTATAGTAGACTCCCAGAGTTAAAATTCCTGGGAAAAACTACAATTTTTAAAGCTCTTGGAAATATTGAAAAAGTTGCTTTCCAGATGGATTGTTGGAGTAAAGCAATTTATACTCTTGGATTTTATACATCACTGAGTATTGTGTTGTTATGTTTGAAAATTTACTTGATAGCAATGTAACAATGTTAACTATGTAACTCCAATTTTTGTCATATTAAATGCTATCCTCATTCTATTAACATTTTTATTTGGTCTGTTCCTCATGTCTCCTACACCTGATCTTTGTCAAATTACAATTAATGTTTATGCCTTATTTTTTAATCTATTTTTAACTGCATGTTTTAAAATCCATATCTATCTTATTTGGGTAATAAATAATACCATAGCTAGTATACCTTTATTGCTTTTAAAATGTATGCTAAGTTTATGATTTATAGGCCCTCAAAAGATTTATCCATAGTTATTGCAGAGAAAAAGAGATTTCCTCAGAACTTTTTTTTTAATAAATTTATTTATTTGTTGCTTCAGGTTACATCTCCATCATATTGTCCTCTTTCCACCTTTCCCAGTCCCTCCCTCCCACCCTCTACCCCCTAACCCTTCCATTCCACTCCTCTGGAGTGGAGTGTCCCTGCATAACAGTCCCTCACCCGAGTTCAGAATTCATATGAGAGCCATGAGCCTCCTCACACACTGGGGGTCTACAAAGCAGTACCACCAGTGAGAAGTGTCTCATTGCTAGGGAGAGAAAACTAAAAATGCTTATATTTTCTTTTCCATCTTACAGCTCATGGAGCTCAATACATATCTATAAATGAAATCGTCATGAAAGAATTTGAAGTATTTCTAGTAAAGGTTATTTGTAAGCAGTGTTTAATGACCCTACAAAAATGTGGCAAAAAGCACAAGTCAGGTGGAGCATAGAAATTGGCAGAAGCTTGATGCCTGGGCAAAGATGGCTTAGAAACACACTTTCATTGATAAACTGTCAGTATCAATTGTACTTTTAAATTTTCCTCTTCTTGGAATTTATTCTCTGCTACCAATTTCTAGCCAAGGAGAATGACATTGATTGTAGATAATTGAGATTGAACTCTTGAAGTGATTTTAAAGGTGACTTTGAAACTCTTCATATTTTGCTTGTTGGTATTTTAAAGACCTAATGATAATGATCTTACATTTGCAAGCTGGGCAATCTAAAAGAATCTGCCATAACTGCAGAGACCCTGTCAGAGACAATTCGTTCTATTGGATTTTCTTTTTTATCTTCAATAACAATTGCCATATGTTTTTTTTCCTTTATTGCATTACATGTTCAAAAACCTTTACCCTAAAAAGTGAATTTATACTGATAGTATGCAGAAAAATCAAGTTTGTGCCATGGGAAATGCTACCCTTCTAGGGCTAAATGTAGCCTCTATTTATCTATGTGCAGCAATATGGCAAATAATGTGAGGTGAGAATGAAGGATGTCTTCGGATCTAAAGAAAATTTAAGTAAGTGCAATATAATTACCCATGCTAGGCTTGAGTCAGAATGACAGGGTCAACATCGTCACTAACATCCATCCTAATTGAAGAAGATTGAAACTAACATCAGCTACTTTCCCAAAGTGTGAGTCATACACCTTTTCCTAGTGTTTTTCATTTTCTCTTTATTGATAGTCTCCCAGACAAGAATCAGATTTTATCTAAGTTAGTTACCTGTTACTGTATAAACTACTGCTCTTGTAGGATATTGAAATGCAATCTAATCATTAAGGATTCTGAAATGTAAGGAGAGCTGTGGTTTTATTGGTTTCTAAGATTAGGAAAAAGAGCTAAACATCCCTCTCTTCAGAAAACCTCATTATGCAACATGCATAGTACCATGATGTTACCTTGATGCTATTTTGTTCCTACATATTAAATTCCCTAAATCTAAGAAAATGTTAAATATGGGTAATAATATAGAAATGATAAGATAAAAGGGTATATTATTGCATCTGCTCTGAAAGTTAGAGCTATTTCTATTATGTAAATAAAGTTAATTTTTATTTATTGGAATATAATTTTATATATTGACACATATTTAAGGTTATTTTGACATACATATATGTATATTTCAACTGTTATATAAGGCATTCTGCCTATACAACTCATTTAAAAGTACAGGTTTACTTCTAATTCTTTTATGGGCTGCTATTGCAATCTACTTATGAGATTGCATAATACAGGTTGATGGTTGGCCAGTCAGGCTCATGGTCATGTCAAATGCTAGTCTTAATTTATCATAAAATATGCTCCCAAGGTAAACAGATAGTAAATTGTTAAAATATGCAGTTTTCCTTTTCAGATGTAACATAGGTAGATAGATAGATAATAGATAGATTTATAAATAAATGAACAGATGTTTTCAAAACCCTCAGAGGCATACAGAAAATGACACTTAAGGATACTTTTATTATTATAAGAATTGGATGGCTTAAGACAGTCAGCCCCTGATAGCTCCCCTTTGACTTGAAAGGAGAAGCAATGAGCAGGAAGGATGCCATGGGGTTAAGAAAAGAACCTCATTCCACCTGGCTGGAGCATCAGTATAGTGTGGAGAATAATAGCCTAGGGGCTATATGTATATATGGGATCATATTTTGGAAATAGAATTAAGGGCTAGTTTAGATGAGCTAAGATTGCACAATCCAGGCTAAGGCTTGTTAAAATCCATCAGGTGTGTGTGTTCATTTATAATAGCTGGTTAATGATTAACACCTATGACCCATTAAATATAATTTAAATACTGATAATAATTTAAATGCCTATTTCTACAGTTAAAAAGGCAGAATTTTGAATAATTAGGTTTTGAAACACCTCCATCTTCTGTTAGAATACCAATATTCCTGTAAGTGTAGTATATTTAATTCATTTTTATTCTTGTATTCTGCCACTAAAATATGAAATTTTGAGAGAAGAGACAATAGTGTGCTACATTTGAATAGCACTAGCATAATACACAAACAGTTGGCAAAAAATAGATTCTTAGTGTAAATTACTGAAGGCTCCTTGTGAGATTGGTTACATTCTCACCATTACCTGAAAGTCTCCAAGAAAGGTATGGCAACAAATTCTCCTTCTTTTGAGACAAACAAACAGCAGTGTGTTTGTACTATGGGTAGGATGGGTGCATCAGCAATGCAATCTAAAGCTGAGGGAGAGATTCAAGGAAGCAGGGTAGGTCTTGCTTTCCTTCATGTTGGATGATTAAGTGTTTGTTGAGACTAGGCACTCCAGTAAAATTGGTGAAATCCAGTTGGGAGTCCATAGCAGAAGACAGTGATAGAAGCATGACATAGAAGAAAATTCCATAGACAAAAGAACATTCATTGATATTCAATTGACATGAATACCTTTTTATTTTGGATATATTTAAATTTTAATTGAAAAAAATTTGGTCATTTCACCTAGTCATACTGTAATAAAGATTGGACATTAGATTCAAATAAAAGAACATTAACATTTTTTAAGCCACTCTGTCGATTGAGAGTTGCCTTATTTTACTTTGTTTTGTCAACATTTTTCAGAATCAAAACCACTGATTCTGACTCAATTATGAACCTTTCCTGAAGCTGTGAGTTCATGGTCTGGTTAGGCCAGCCATCTGTCAATAATACTGCAGAGGAACAGGGGATGCTACTCATGCAGAATTCCTGGCCCAATTTAAACCTGTATATTTTTGACATCTTCTAAGAAATATTTAGTGTTGTAGGATTTATAACCCAATCTTCTGACAAAAAAAGGTTCAGATAATTTCCAAATATCTCATGATAAGCAACTTTATAGTTGTGCCAAACTTTTTGTCCTAAGATATTTTTTTCAAATCACAACAAATTGCTTTTGTAAATCCTATTTAAAGTTTGGTTTATTTGTGTTTGATTAGGTCTACATAGAGGGCTAATGCCATTCAGAATGCTTCTGAGTTATCTTCCCCAACTCTTCATATGGACTCAGTTAACTGCTTCTCTCAATTTTGGGACTAGCATTATTTTATGTTCATTACTAGATTAACACAGTCAGGATTAGATTTGTTATAAAATTCTATATGTGTGAATGGGAAATAAATATGATGCAGTTTTCTATACAAATTCTTTCATTTTAATGCATATTCTCTCTTTTTAAAATATAAACTATTGTTTGATACTTTCATACGTGAGTGCTAGGTTTGCATCATTTCAACACCTCTTTCTCTACCTTCAGTTCTTTTTGATACTCTATAACATTCTCAGATTCTCAAATTCATGACGTCTTCTTTAAATATTATTGTTACACACACACACAATCTATCTACTCGGTTCTTTTTGTGTTGTTTGTATGTGCATACGCTTATAACTAATCCCTTGAAATTAGATAACCTATGAAGGAGGCTTGTTTCTATAGAAAGCTCATTCTCCCTTCTTAGCTGTACTGACAGCCTTCATCTATGAGAGCCTTGTTAAATTTCTCATATCCACATAGCATAATGCTTCTTTAACATCTATAATGTCTCCTTTCTCTCAGAGATATATATTTTAGTCATTCTTCAAGATAGAACTCAACATCTAAGTTATTTCCTAACATTTTCCTAACTGCTCTGATAAAATGAGACTATGGGATATGCTTACTAAGAGGATATACATGGAAAGAAGAAAATAGAGCCAAACATATTAACGTGGTTTCTCTAGGCTACTATTAAATGCAATAGGTTCTGTCTTCAAAATTGTACTAAGAATTTTGACAAATATGACAACACTTCCTTGACATAATAGTGGTCTAGAAATCTTCCTTCTCCTCAAGGCTTGTTGGAACAGAAATTTACTGTTCTCTCTTCATCTAATCTTCTCCTTGTATACTCTATTTATTGGGTCTCTGTTATATTAGGTCATAAGCAAGAAAGTGTCAACTCTCCACAACCAAAGTGATCTGGAAAGAGAGTCTCAAGTGATTGCCTTTTTTCAGGTTTGGCTTGTGGATGTGTCTGTGGGTGATTTTCTTGATTGCTTATTCATGTGGAAGTCCAAGCTTTTGGGGGGGTAGCACCATTCCTTAGGCAAATGGTCTTGAAATATAGGTGATGGAAGAAATATAAAAGCAAGCAGACATAATGAATGCATTAACTTCTTTCTGTTCTTAACTATGGATGTGATGTGAACTCCCATCTCAAGAACTTGATTCTCTTACTATATTTTGTTTCATACTGCGAGATTGAGTTGAGACTTTGGGAACAAAGATAGGACATTAAGATATAAAAGTAATGTGTTTATTTTGTGTGACAGTTTGACCTGGGATGGATTATGATAGTCTTGAAAGCCAACTTGCTCTAAAAGGGGGAGCTGTTGGGGGGGAAAAGATACATCTTAAATTAAAAAAAAAAAAAGCAGGGTGAGGTGAAAGAGGATAGGAGGGTGGGACCAGGACAGGGAGGACTATGATTAAGATGTAACTTGAAGAAAGAAATAAATGTTAAAAAAAAAAAGCTCATACTGTTCTAGGACCTGATTTCAGATCCAAGCACCTACACTGGGCAGTTCACAAATGCCTATAACTCCAGCTCCAGGGGATCTAACACTTCTGACCTTCATGGACACCTGTGTATGCACATGCACACACATGTATATAAACAAAATGAATGTTTAAAAATAAAATAATAAAACTGTATCTCTGTTGTTAAAAAAACAAATTTAAACAAAACAAAAAAAGAAAAAGAAAAATTCTAGTAAAAGGTGGACAAAAAAAGTCAACTTGCCACAATTTAAAATCATGAAGATAGAGAATATAAATTAAGTGATTGTCTCTATCAGGTTGGAGAATAGACAATCTATAGGAGATTGTCTAAATTGTTATTTCATGTGGATATTGGGATTGGCAGCATACCATAGGTTGGAGGTCCTGAACCACATATAGTGGGAAAAGATAAAAGCAAAAAAAAAAAAAAATCCTGGATATACTTTTTTTTCCTGTTCTTGACATAGATATGTGACCAACTGTCTCAATTTCCTGCTACTGGGACGTCCCTGTAATGATAAACTACAATGTGGAATTGTAAGTCAAGTAAACCCTTGCCTCTGCCTAGTTGCTTTTTGTTCATCCTACATTTGTCACAAAAATGAAGCTACACAGCCACATTCAGAAATTTGCCTAAGAGTTCTGAAAACCCTTGCTTGCATCAATCTGTTCTCTATCTTTTTCTCCATCCTCTGGATTAATGAGCAAAAGACAAAGCCCTTCCTTCTGTGATGCACATGTGAACCATCATGCCTGAGCCCACATGCTTTATTTTGATTTTTTTTTGTCTGTTTGTACTGTGACACAAGCTTATTGAGGTGATATTTTTGTTGTTCTTTGGAGAGTATCTGTTTTGTTCTGTAATCTATCCCTATTGCCTATATTACTGCCTGAAATATAAGAGGATCTTAATAAATATGTGTGAAATAAATTATTGCCTTCCTTTTTCATTGTAGGTGCATCTCTGAAATCACATGGCATTTATCTTGCCTATTAGATAGTAGGACACATATGGGTATCCACTGAAAAGAAATCTTATTTGTATATTTATAATTTATTTCCTTTTCTCCTCATGTGAGTTATTTTCTATTTGCTGCCTGTCATCAATAAATGTTGCAGCTGAGACTAGAGTTCACATCTTTAAAAACCAAGTCTTACCATGCTGCCTTCTTAATATGACAACCATTCTCTGCCTCAGAAGAATCAAGCTGAAGAGGCATGAGCATTATCCTTTGACTTTTTAACAGACTCTACAACATTCATGTGGATTTCTCGACTCTATCAAAAGGATGCTAGCTTCTGGGTTCATAGAAAAGAACTGTGTAATCTGATAGTAAGATATTGCAATGCAAATAGTGAAATTCAGGCAAAACACAGAGTATAATATTGACACAGAGCCTGGCTCTTTGCCACATTAACGATTAAGTGTTCTCTTCGGGAGATATGTGATGCACTGTTGGCCAGCAGCATCCCTAGCTTTAAGGATAAAATAAAAGGGTTTATAAATTCACAATTCAAGGCATTATTTTTTATTCATTTGTTTTTTGATTACTTGGCTCCTTTTTCAAGGATTGTTTTGATTTTCAGGTACACAATTTTGGTAGAAAAATAGCTTTAGCATAATATTTATAATCATGAACTTAAAAATTCTTAAGATGATAAGTGCACACCCCTGCATGACATGCAGAAAATCCTGCAGAGAAGATATAACTTCCATATTTTATGCTTTCTATAGTTATGTCACTCAAGACTTAATTTTATATTTATTTTCTCTGTTTTTTATTCATGTTGTCTCCTGGGAGAAGTATTGCTGCTCACAGCACAGATTTTATAGTTTGATTTACCTGTCATTTTCTTCAATATTTATCAAATCAACAATGTTTGGAAGCTTTTAGTCTATCTTAGTTTTCATACCATCCATGGCAACATAGTATTACTTTTTTTTTAACTGTTAAAAAGTCAGGGTGTAAGAAAGCATCCCCCTTTCCCTTTAAGCTAATGATGTGTACAATGATAAGCATTTTTCGTGATCATCCAATATTGTTTTCAGAATCTTAACCCTCTGCATGAATGACTGATAGTATTGATATATTACCTGCATATTTACATAATCCTCAACATTTTTTCTTAGCTGTGGTGCATTTTTAGCCCTGTTTTGTGAATGGAAAACTGAAATTAAGGTCCATTTAATAATGTTTTGAAAGCCACAAAACTATTATAACCTAGAGTCAAGATTTAAACATGAAATTCTAGCTCTTTCCTAGATGCTTAAAAATGAATAACTTGAATAACTGACATTCAACATGGGACTCTCTTAACCTTTCCTTATACGAGATCCCTTTTTGCAGGAGAGATTTTACTTGATGCCCAGTATATAGATATACAAAATACATACAGTACTCAAAAGTGTCCTAATAATAAATCATGATGAAATAAATTTAAAAACAATAGTTATACATACATAATTTTATTACTTGTTAAAAACAACCAAGTTTAAATAGTGAGATGATGTGTTTGTTTACTTCATGAGAAGAATCAAATCTTGGCTGAATATTTGATACAGTAGGTTATATCACATCTTCAATGTCTTTTAGAGTTTATCAGACTTTAATTTCAGTATTGCCATTTTTGAGAATACCGTTTTAAATTAATTGATAGAACATATCAGCAGAGTTATGTTTATGACAAAAATTGTTGGAAGTTCTGTCCCAATCCAAAATCCATTTAATATATTTATTTGCTTGAAAAGTTCAAGCTAGCAACTACTCAAATCACATTTTTTTGAAATAAAACAATGTATCATAATAAACTCCAAATATATGCTAACTTGATATTGTCTCGCTAAGTAATGATGATGGAAAAATATTAAGTCTTTGTTTTCCATAATTACACCATTATTTTTCAATAGGACCAAAAAATTATACATACAGTGAAAACTGAAATCTATAAAACAACAGTATCTACTCTAAACCAGTATGTGTCAGTCAGCATTGTTGGTGTTAAATGGCTTGACAGAATACACAGAAATTTCACAATGCAACCAGCTCAAATGTTACCAGAAATGTCTCAGATTCACCATGCGTTTTATGTTTTAAATTACTTCGTTTTGACATCACAAATCAAGAAGCCCTTTGCTGTTGACAAATTTTTCATAATCCCCATGTTTAGTTTCATATACAGTCTGACCCACAGCTTAAAAACCATGTTCTAGGCATTAATGATTATTCATTTTAATAATATATTAAATATATTTCAAACTAATCCAAATTATTTTAGTCTGCTAAGTCAAATTATTTATTTTATTATAATAGAAAAGCATATATTAAGCATAATTTTATAATAGAATTCTATGTACCTTTCATTATAATGCTAAATGATCATTATTCTACAAACTTTATTAATATACAATGAATAGTGACTCACTTTGAACTCATATTTGTATGTAGGACATATAAATGTGTAGTCTTACAGATTAGTAAATATAATTCCTTATTTACTGGGAAAATTAACTTGATTAGAACAAAGTAAAGGAAACTTATTTTTATCTATTTTATTTGTATTTATGTATGTATGACGCACAAACACACACACACATATATATATGTGTGTGTGTGTGTGTGTGTGTGTGTGTATGTGTGTGTTTATATGTATATATGACTGTGTATACAGGTATAAGTGTAGTTGTATGCATGTCATGGTATGTGTATGGAGACCAGAAAACAGTCTTGGATGTCAGTCTTCTATTTCCACTCATTTAAAATTGGTTTCCTTTTGTTCTTGTCGTTTACTGCTGTCTGGCATGTCTAGCATGGCAGACTAGCTGGCCAATGTGCATATATAAATTCTCTTGTTTCTGCCTTCCATCTTGCTTTGGGGGAAAATGGGATTATACACACACGGCAACATATCCAGTTTTATGTGGGTCCTGAGGACTGGAATTTAAGTTCCCATGCTTGTGTAGCAAGCATTTCATCCACTGAGCCATCTCCTTATCCAGGAAATATTTCTTGAATGAATTTTAATGTATCTGAGGAAGATAAAGAATAAAATTGTAGAGGTCCCTTCTGAACTGCAGCCAATTTATCTATCTAGCCAACCTCCCACAGCCTTTTCCAGGGTCTAATTTAATGCTCCCTGGACTTTCCCCCTCATGCCTTCTCCCAATACATCAGATATAGCCCAGGTTCCACATTCAATTTCACACCAAGTATGGACTCCCTCGTTTGTTTCACAGCCTGTATCTGGGATTCTGTCAGGAGTCGCCATGCCTGCCACCACCCATAGGTACCTTATACTCTGCATCTAACCTCCTCACTCAGCCAGATTTCCTACAACTATATCCAGTATCATCATTCATGCTTTCCCCTTAGCTATACCTCTTTCTGCCTGTGCCCAATCTAGCCCAGACCACTTATCTAGTTCCCAGGCTTTATCTGGTCATCCCTGTCTATACCACAACCAAGCCCCAGACTTCCTCCAAGACAAATCCCACTTACTCTCCAACCCATAGACCCCTCCCACACCTGTAGGCATAAGGTTATTGTGTAATTCAAGTGCTGATTTCTGTACTCCCATATATGGTTGCAATCCTTGTTCTGAGAATCATGTCTCAATGTTGTATAAACACTAGTCCCCAATTGTCCCCTGATACACCAATAAAGCAACTTACAATTGCTGAGCAGGGGAGAAAATATGGCTGGACTTCCCACCAGTGAGGGGGAGAAGAGTTAAAGAGGGGAATAAGGGAGAGTCAATATGAGTCAGAGGAGCAGAAGATATGAGCAGAGAGCAACCGAAGCTGGAAAGCCACAAAGTGCAAGTATCTCTGGAATTTACTCTGGGAGAAGTCATATTATCTTAGTGGGTTAAGAATTGTATAATAACTGTTCAGTTTCTGTGCTGTGAAGCCTGTTTAACAGATAATATAATAGAATGTCAAATATTTGGGTGATAGCCACATTAAGAGAGAAAATGTAAAACAAACATAATTATTAAAGTTATACTAACACACATACATTCAACCTATCCATAAACTCTGATCTACCTTCACACTCCAGGCTTGGATCAGAAGGCACATTGTGTATAATAGCCCAGCCCCCTCTCTTCACTTGACTTCATTCCACCCAAGTCATTTCCAACCTTTAGGCCTAAAAACCAGTACACCCTATCTGTTGCTCCAATTTGTTCTGTCCATGTCAGTCTTAGAGCTAACAAAAGTCCACATGCCCAGATCCAGTAGGAAAATTACTAACAATATGAAAGATCAAGCCACTATCCTCTCTCCAAAAGCTATTATTACTACAGAAATGTTTGTCTGTGAAAATTACCAATGAACCTCAGGACAATGAATTTAAAAGAACAACCATAAAATCCATGAATGATTTCAAGAAATTTAAAGAAGACACAAAGAATGAAATTAAGGAGGAAAATAAAAACTTGAGAAAAATAATGCCTGACTGATTCCTTAAAAAGCAAACATAAAGCCAGTAGAAATGACAAAGAATCCAAGACTTGAGATAAGAAGTCCATAAGATGATAGAAACATTGAAAAAGACATAGGCTGCCTCGACAGGCACTGCAGATGTACCTGCTTTGCCACATGTACATCAGTAGGCAGAGAGAAGAGAGGCTATGTCTGCACTCAGTATTCTGACTTATGATCATCAGAATGAACAGTAGCCTATCATTCCCTGAAAAAAAAAGAACTTAAAACCACCACCAGTTTGGTGCCAAGAAGCCTGTGGGGACCACCAGTTTAGGACCATGCAAGTACCAGATGCGTTCCCAGGAGAGAAAGCAAGCCAGAGACAAGAAGAACCCTGACTTGTACCAAGGACCCCAGGCAAATGGCCACTTGGGAGAGTTGGGCAAAGAGTGAGTCCAAGACAACCACCAGATTGGTTCCATGGGGTCTGGACAGAGAGCTAGTCTGATATGAACATAAGTCTGGGGCCACACTGGTCTTGGAGTCAGACCATACTGGAGATGACCTGTGCCAGAGGACATATTGCACAATGCACAAGTGGGGCATAGTACTTCTGAGAGCACTACTGAGACATGTGCATACATTCGGAGACCCCAGAGTGCACTAACAGAAGCAAGTAAGTGGTAGAAAATTTAATGAGAAAGAGAAACAGAAGAATGTGTGCACAACAAAAAGAGGCTGAACTGGAGAACTGAGAGTAGTAAGGAACAATGAGATGTGAGTAGTTGGTGATGTCACTGAAGACCAGGGTGGGGTGGGTTCCTGACCCTTTCTGCCAACAGGGAACATACTTATGTCCATGGCCCTGCAGCAGCAGGGGTCTGTTACTATCAAAAGCCAGGTGGACATACCTGGTCTGAGCTGCTCCCGGACACATGTTGTCTGAGGTCTAAGCTGAACTGACCCACCTCCTACCTGGGGATCTTGGGAGATCTGGCCCTAGAGGAATGAGAGCAGGATAGATGATCCTGACCCTAGCTAGCTGAAGTACTCAAGAAACAGGCCCTGCTCATTTCAGAGTTATGAGTTAGCTGGCCTCAAGCAAGTTTTGAAGAGATGGCCCTAACAATTGTCTCCGTGTGGTAACATGAATGAAGGAGAGATATCCTCCTCTACCTCACCCCTCATCACCCATAGTGTGTAGGGGACCTGGCTCTGGGGTCATGGGAGCAGGAAAGCTGGCCCTGTCCTTCACCAGCTGCAGAGCTGTTACCTCACCTGGGCAGCACAGTACAGCTGGTCCTGCATGAGCCAATCCAGAGGGTATACTTTTTAATTATTAATTAATTATTTATTTACTAACAATATTCACCTATAACAAATACCAACAATTTCTTAACTATTAACCCTATAAATTCCTACAATCACTTTAACCTATCCACTAAACCTATTGATAACTATTACAACTATCTAACCTTTTAGAATGATACAGTCTCTGGGGCAGGTCCTCAGTCGTCAGGAACACAATCACTGTGGTAGACCCTTAACACACTTAGCAGTCCTTTTTCTGGAATATCTCAGTTGCAGGTTCGTCAGGGTAAATTGGTTATTGCAGTCTCACCTTAAATAAGGCTTGATGCTTTCTTCTCTCTGGAAGATTGCATCAGCAATTCTGCTCAGTCCTTAAAGCCAGCCACAGTTTGGACAGATCAAACCCCTCTAGGCAAAAGCTGAGCCACAGGGTTTAGTCCTTAGCCTTTTGCTGTCTTGCCAAGGCTTTCTTTGCTCACCAGCTTCTTTCTGCCTCAGGGAAATCCCACCATCAGCTCAACAGCACTTTCTCCAGCAGGACTCTCTAAGCTCTCTCATGGGGGGCATCTGGCTCCATCCTTAAATAGGATCTCTCTTTGTTCCACTTGTTTCAGCTTAATTTGGGCTCTGCCCACTTAGCAGCTGAAAACAATGCCAGGCCAGATATTTTTGTTTATTAGTCCATTAAGTCTTTCCTGTTATCCTGACTTCAACCTTGTTTTTCAGTCCATTAAGTCTCCTGTTTGTTTCCTGTTTTCACCTTACTTCATCCTTGTTTTTCCACAAGCTGGTAAGCTAATCGCTCACAGCCAAGTTGATCTTCATGCCCTGAATTAAGAGACTGTATCAGAAACCCCTATATATTTTCTAAATCTAATTTAATTATTCTAATTCCCTAAAGGTGTGAGTGTGGGAGAGCCAGCCCTGCCTTTGTCTGCTTTTGCTCTTAGCAACAGTGACAGGAGATCTGTCTCTGATAGGGTCACATGGCAGGAGAGTTGTCACTGCCCCTGAGTGCTACAGCACTCGGGAGACCAGGACCTGCACCTCATCTTGGCAGTACAATACAGCTGGTCCTGGATGTGGGGGTTGCAGGTGAACTGGACCCAAGGATGTGAGCCCAGGAGAGCTGATCCTGACTCCTTCCCTCTGAGTGGTGGCATTGACAAGTGAGAGACCCCTCTAATCTCTTTTGCCTTGGCAAAGGTAGCAGGTGGGAGAGGTGGCCCTGATGGGATTACGAAAGTAGGAAAGCTGGCCCAGTCTGTTGCAGCACTCTGGAGAGCAGGCCCTGGAGTGGGAGTTGAAGGCCCAGAACCAGGATTTTGAATAGGTTCACCCCAACAGATTTCCCCGTGGATGAACTGCTGGAGTGCATGAAGAGGCCAGTTCCACAGACCCAAAACTACAGAATCTCCAGGACCCAGGGCAACAACAGGATATCTGAGAGGAATTTCAGTGAGGTTCTAATATTGACAAAGTAGCAGAAGACAGAGGCCTCATACCAGACCAAGGAGTCACTGTAATGAACATTTTCAAGCAAAAATGTGTGGATAAAAGAGAGTATTGTGAGACACACTACAGCTTCCACAATGAGATATTTTTTTGGGGAGGAAAGATTGCAAGGGTGGGGGGAGGTGTGAGGGAAGGTGGGAGATGAGTGGGAGCAATGTGCATGGTAGGAAATTCACTAAATAAAAAACCCACAAAACATTGGAAGCTGAATTGGATATAGAACTTTAAACTCATGGAGGTGATTGCATAGTAGAATGTTAAAGTCAGTTGCCAAATATGTATGGACTGGACATTGGGAATATATGCTAAGCTTTATAAATCTCATAATTGTGGCCTAATTATCTCTGTTGTTTTGTATTGTATTTGTTGTTATAAGAGAAAGAGTCATTTGTCGGATTGAAAGGAAGAGCTGTTGGGGGAATAAAGACATACCTTGAACTTAAAAAAAGGTAGTGGATGGGGGGTTTGAGGGGAAAGAGGGTGGGATTGTGATTGAGATGTAACTTGAAGAAAAAAACACAAAAGAAATGAGAAACACAATAAATCTACTATAAAACTTAAGAAAAACCTAACAAGTAGAATGAATCAAGCAGAAAATATAATATGAGTAGTTGAAGATAAAGTAGAGCGTTTAAAATAAGTAAGGAATATGAGAAACACACACACAGAAGGGAGGGGGCATTGAGGAAATCTTGGATACCATGAAATAAAACTTTTATTATATAGGCAGGGATAATGGAGAACAACCCCAAGTCAATGGCATAGAACAGATCTTCAACAAGGTCACAGAAGAAAATTTGCCCAAATGAAAGAAAGACACACCCATACAGATAGAACAAATACATTGAACATCAAATAGAGAAAGTTCCCGCTGTATACCATAGCTACAATTCTCAGTATATAAACAATGAAAGCATATTGAAAGCTGTAAGAGAACAACCTTAAGTCAAATATAAAGACAGGGAGGGGTACAAATAGGGCACTGTGATGGAGATGTAACTTGATGTAATAAATAAACATTATAGTAAAAATTAAAAAAAAAGAAAGTTAAAAAAATAAAGGATCCAAGATGGCGGGGGCCTGCCGGACGTATTTTGTATTCAGGGTTAATAGTCACAGGGTGGCAAGTGTTGCAGGACGCTGTACAAATGGCTCGATCCCTGTAAATCTCACCCAATTACCCAGGGACCACTGAGGAACCCTGGGCAGGACGCTCCCTCCCACTCTACTTCATGAAAGGAAGCCACTGGACATGGGAATCAGGATCCCCCATCCCCCACCAGGAGAGACACACCCGATAAATTCCAATCTAATACCCAGCGGGCAGATTCAGATCCCCACCCTGCTGGGCACCCCCAGGTTTCGCACAGACGATCCAGCTATCTGGCGGGGGTTGTGACCCTTGGAAGTGAGCGCAGCTCAGCTTCAAAGTGCCTTCAGACTACAGATTGCAACCCACTGCTGTGACATCACTGGCCAGTTCCCAGGCCATAGGAGCGGCAAGGCTATTGGGGGTGAAGGCAGATTTACCCACCACAGGAACCAACCCCGGGCAAACTGCTAGGTATTTGAAACTGATGTATATTGGACTTTTTTACTAGTACTGGCCCTTCCGGCAGGGAACCACAGCTTACTTGTACACAGCTCCACCCCTGGATTAGTTAGGTCTCCACCCAGGAGGTGGGGCTGAATGACTCACCTTATAGGGGTGGAGTAAGGCAACTCGACTCCTACACCAAAGCGCCCCCTTTGGACCCAAGTTCAGAAGACAGCTAAAAAATTCCACATGGCCAGATGCCCCAGACCAAAAAAAAAAAAAACAGAGCGAAATGACTCCAACAAAAGAAAGCAATGATATTCCATCCAGCCCGAACCACCTCACCACAGCTGAAACACATGAAAACGATGACAATTCTACATTATGGAAAGTGATAGAGTCCCTTCAAGAAGAACTAAAATCTATGAAGGAATTCAAAGAAGCCACAATTTGCACATACGAAAGTGATAGAAAACACAATTAGAGAACTTCAGAACAAGGTGAGTCAACTTGAACAAGAAAAAGAGAGGTCAATGGAAGACTTCCAGGCAAAGAGAAGCAAACTGGAGAAGGAAATGTACAGAACAAATAACAAAACTCAAGAAATGAAACTGAAACTGAAAACAATAAAGAAAACACAGTCAGAGTTAAAAACGGAATGGAGAATCAAGGGAAGAAAACAGAACTATGTATTTGAGTACGAAAAATAGAATTCAAGAGATGGAAGACAGGATCTCAGGCATGGAAGATTCGATGGAAGAAATCAATACAACATCCAAAGAAAATGAGAAAGCTAAAAAAATCTCTCACCCACAATGTCCAAGAAATCAAGGACTTAATGAAAAGATGGAACCTAAGAATTATAGGCATAGAGGAAAGAGAAGACTCCCAAATCCATGGTCCAGGAAATATCTTCAACAAAATCATAGAAGAAAACTTCCCAAACCTAAAGAAAGAGATGCCAGTAAAAATCCAAGAGGCTTACAGAACACCAAACAGATTAGATCAGAAAAGAAACTTCTCTCGCCACATAATAATAGAAACTCCAAATGTAGAGAACAAAGAAAGGATATTAAAAGCTTTAAGAGAAAAAGGCCAAGTCACATACAATGGCAGACCCATCAGAATCACACCTGACTTCTCCTCAGAAACTTTAAAAGCTAGAAGGGCCTGGACGGATGTCCTATAAGCCCTGAGAGAACATAGGTGCCCAGCCAGACTACTATACCCAGCAAAACTCTCTATCAACATAGAAGGACAAAACAAGATATTCCATGACAAAATAAAATTCAAACAATATCTCCCCACAAACTCAGCCCTACTGAAAATCCTAGAAGGAAAATTCCAACACAGAGAAGATAACTACACCCAAGAAAACAGAGGAAATAGAAACCTCCACAGCAACTAAACAAAAAGAAACACAAGATGACCAGCTATACCAAAACAATGGGAAATAACAACTCCTGGTCACTAATAGCCATCAACATCAATGGATTCAAGTCGCCAATAAGAAGACACAGACTTACAGACTGGATCCATAAACAAGACCATCTTTTTGCTGCATACAAGAAACACATCTCCCTATTGAAGACAGACACTGCCTCAGAGTAAAGGGCTGGGAAAAGGTTTTCCAAGCAAATGGACCCAGGAAACAAGCTGGAGTAGCCACCCTAACATCAAACAAAATAGATTTCCAATTGAAGTCAATAAAAAAAAGATAGAGAAGGGCATTACATACTCGTTAAAGGAAATATCCACCAAGAGGACATCTCAATATTGAACATCTATGGCCCAAATACAAAGGCACCTACATTTATAAAAGAAACGCTTCTAAAATGTAAATCGCACATTGATCCAAACAATTTAATAGTGGGAGACTTCAACATCACACTCACAACTATGGACAGATCATGAAAACAGAAGCCAAACAGAGAAATAGTGAGTCTAACAGAGATCATGAACCAAATGGACCTAACAGATATTACAGAACGTTTCACCCAAACACAAAAGAATACACCTTCTTCTCAGCACCTCATGGAACCTTCTCCAAAATCGACCATATAGTTGGACACAAAGATAGCCTCAACAGATACAAGAAAATTTAAATAACCCCTTGTATCTTATCAGACCACCATGGAAAAAAGCTGGACTTCAATAGCAAAAGAATCAACAGAAAGTCTACACTCACATGGAAATTGAACAACTCTTTACTAGAGGACCACTGGGTCAGGGAAGAAATAAAGAAGGAAATCAAAGACTTCTTAAAAGCCAACGAACATGAAGACACAACATACCCAAACCTATGGGACACAATGAAAGGTGTGCTATGACGAAAATTCATAGCACTAAGTGCCTTCAAAAAGAAAATTGTGACAGCTCATATTAGCGAATTAACAGCTAAACTGGGTGAATTGGAAAAAAAAAAAAGGAGCAAACACACCCAAGAGGAGAAGAAGGCAGGAGATCATCAAACTTAGAGCTGAAATCAACAACTTAGAAACCAAAAGAACTATACAAAGAATCAATGAAACCAAGAGCTGGTTCTTCGAGAAAATCAACAAAATAGACAGACTCTTAGCCAAATTAACTAAAAGACAGAGGGAGAAAATACAAATAAATAAAATCAGAAATGAAAAGGGAGAAATAACAACAGACATTGAGGAAATCCAGAGAATATTTGGATCCTACTTTAAAAATCTATATTCCAGCAAATGTGAAAACTTAAGTGAAATGGACAATTTTCTTGATAGATTCCACCTAACGAAGCTAAATCAAGATCAGATAAACAGATTAAACAGCCCTATAACCCCTAAGGAAATAGAAAGAGTCATTAAAAATCTCCCAACCAAAAAAAGCCCAAGGCCAGATGGATTCAGCATGGAATTCTACTGGACCTTCCAAGAGGAGCTAACACCAATACTTTTCAAACTCTTTCACAAAATAAAAACTGAAAGAACATTGCCAAATTCATTCTATGAGGCCACAGTCACCCTGATTCCTAAACCACACAAAGACCCAACAAAGAAAGAGAACTTCAGATCAATCTCCCTCATAAACATAGATTCAAAAATACTTAATAAAATACTAGCAAACCAAATTCAAGAACACATCAAAAGTATCATATACCATGATCAAGTAGGCTTCATCCCAGGAATGCAGGGATGGTTCAACATACGAAAGTCTATCAACATCATTCACCATATAAACAAGATGAAAGAAAAAACCACATGATAATCTCGCTAGATGCAGAAAAAGCATTTGACAAAATCCAACACCCCTTCATGCTAAAAGTTCTGGAGAGACCGGGCATACAAGGGCCGTACCTAGAAATAATAAAGGCAATATACAGCAGGCCAGTGGCCAACATCAAAATAAATGGAGAGAAACTTGAAGCATTTCCTCTAAACTCAGGGACAAGACAAGGATGTCCACTTTCACCATATCTCTTCAATATAGTACTTGAAGTTCTTGCTTGAGCAATAAGACAACTAAAGGAGATCAAGGGGATAAACATCAGAAACGAAGAAGTCAAATTATCCCTATTTGCAGATGATATGATAGTATACATAAGCGACCCCAAAAATTCCATCAGAGAACTCTTACAGCTGGTAAACACCTTCAGCAAAGTGACTGGATATAAAATTAATCCAAAAAAACAGAAGCCCTTCTTTATACAACAAACAAATGGGCTGAGGAAGAAATAAGGGAAACAACCCCCTTCACAATAGCCACAAACAACATAAAATACCTGGGGGTAACTCTAACCAAGAAAGTAAAGGACCTGTACAACAAGAACTTCAAGCCCTTGAAGAAAGAAATGGAAGAGGCCTTTAGAAGACGGAAAGATCTTCCATGCTCATGGATAGGTAGGATCAACATAATAAAAATGGCCATCCTACCAAAAGCAATATATATCGATTCAATGCAATTCCTATCAAAATACCAACACATTTTTTATAGACTTGCAAAGAGCTATTCTCAATTTCATATGGAACAACAAAAAGTCCAGAATAGCTAAATCAATCATGTAAAATAAAAAAAAAAAACATCTGGAGGTATCACCATCCCAGATTTCAAGCTGTACTACAGAGCAATAATAGTAAAAACAGCATGGTATTGGTATAGAAACAGACCAGTGGATCAATGGAATCGAATTGAAGATCCAGAAATAACCCACACATTTATGGCCACCTCATTTTTGACAAAGAAGCGTAAATGGCTCAATGGAGGAAGGACAGCATCTTCAACAAATGGTGCTGGTCCAACTGGATGTCCACTTGTAAAAGAATGAAATTAGACCCATACTTATCACCTTGTACAAAACTTAAGTCCAAGTGGATCAAAGACCTTAACATAAGGCCGGTCACACTAAATCTACTAGAAGAAAAAGTGGGAGAAACCCTCGAACTCATTGGCACAGGCGACAACTTCCTGAACAGAACACCAACAGCTCAGGACCTGAGATCAACAATCTATATATGAGACCTCATGAAACTGAAAAGCTTCTGTAAGGCAAAAGACACTGTCATTCAAACAACACGGGAGCCTAGAGACTGGGAGAAAATCTTCACCAACCCCACATCTGACAGAGGGCTAATATCCAAAATCTACAAAGAACTCAAGAAATTAAATGTCAAGAAACCAAATAATCCAATCCAAAAAAGTGGGACAGAGCTAAATAGAGAATTCACAATGGAGGAATCCCTAATGGCTGAGAGACACTTGAAGAAATGCTCAACGTTCTTTTTTTTTTTTTTTTTTTTTTTTACTTTATTTTTTATTTCTTCAAGTTACATCTCAATTGAAATCCCCTCCCTACCCCACCTCCAGTCCCACCCTCCCACCCTCTTCCGCCTCAACCCACCCATCCCCTTCCTTTTTTATAAGTTTAAGATATATCTTTTCCCCCCAACAGCTCCCCCTTTCAGTCCAACAAATGGCTCTTGCTCTTATAATAATAAATACAATACAAAACAACAGAGGTAATTAGGCCAAAATTATGAGTGTTATATGGCTTGGCATACAATCCCAATGTCCAGTCTATATGTATTTGGCACCTGACTTCAACATTCTACTGTCGACCTATCTCCATGAGTTTAAAGTTCTATATCCAACTCAACTTTCATCACAATTTAAAAAGCATCTTCTTAGAACACCCTCTTGATTCCCAAACAACTCAAAATTTAACTATGAGACTCTAGCTATCTATTCTTCAACCACCTCAGAGACCTGAGAGGGACAAATATATCTGATTATATAGGAAGTGCAGGGCTGCAGCTTCCCAAACTAAGAAATGACATACCAGTGGCTGCCTGGACAGCTCCCATTTTCTCTCCATACATTACAGCATCAATCTTCAGTCATTTGGCCCCATTTCTCTGACAGACATTGATTGTAGAGCAGGGGTTATGAAGGACTCGCCTACCCTGTCTTGGCAGAGCTAGGCTGTCGACTTACCTGCTTCCAAGTTTTGTCCTTTTTGGACAGCAGTCTGTCTACAGTTGAAGCAAGGGGTTTTTCCTACCCTGTCTTGGCAGAGTTAGGCTGTCGACTTCCCCGCTACCAAATTTTGTCCTTTTTGGACAGCAGTCTGTCTGCAGTTGGTGCAAGGGGTTTTTTCATGCCAAGAGAAAGGCTTGCCACCAATTCAACCATCTTACAGTGGAGATTCTTCGATGCTTATCCTTTACTTGGAGTAGAATAGGGTTGCCGTCAGGCGCTGATATGTCTCGATATAAAAAAAAAAATCTTGATTTAAGATAACATCTTTGAATGCCATATTCTGCAGATCTCAAGGGGTTTTTGAAGATGCCCTATCCATCTCTTGTATTTAGATAAACAAATGTTGCTTGTCTCTTAGCAACTTGATTACTGGGTAGTTTAGAGAATATCTGTGATAGACTGTCATAGTAGCCAACAAAGAGACATGTTTGCATGTCTAGGAGTTTGTTTTAACTATCCTAGACCGTTTTAGACGGTTGGTATCAAGAGGTCAGAGCTTCACATTTTATTTTTAAGTATCTCTAGGTATGATACCATTGGGAAACATTACCTTTAAATTTGTATCAATATACAAAGATCTATTCAATTGTGGTTAAATATACTCTTAATTATGTATCAATATACCAAGATCAATGCCTATGTAGCCCAATATAATCTTAATATTATGTCCATATGCAAGGGTCAATACCATTGTGGCCAACTATAATCTTAATTTTGTATCAATATACAAAGATCAATACCGATGTAATCCAATACAATCTTATTTTTGCACAATAAACAATGGTCAATACCACTTTAGGCAAATAAATAACTAATTTTGTATCAATATATAAAGGTATAAGGGCATATTCAATAATCTGCCCCTTCTTCTTGGACCTTCCTGTGCTATGTCTGTATCTCATTTTTCTCAAGCCTATGCACTCCTACATAGGAGAGGAAGAAGGATACAGAAAAGGAAAAGTAGGAATTCCCTGGGGCTAACCTCCAAAACCCATTAAGACAGGACCATTTATCAGCTTGTAGTCTCTTCCCCTACATAACAGAGTTTTCAGTTATCCTTCAAATAACCAAAAAGAAGGGGGGAGAAACACCCTCCCCACCCTCTTGGCATGGGACGTCGCTCTCTTAAAGTGACTTCCTGCTGATTTGGGTCGTAGTAGACCTGTTTGGGGCCCCAACCCAAATGGGAAAAATGATTAAAAATGTTAGTACACTCCTTTTATGTTCAGTCCTTCTGTTCTCAGCTGTTTAGATGACCTAAGGGGTTTGTACGCAGAAGCTGATTTTGCAGGCTTCACTGAGGTTCCTGCCGGGGCATTGTGTAGAGCTGAACGGTCCCAGCGACACTGGATTGCAGTGGTGGTTGCAGGCCCCCGATGGAGACAGCTATTGAGGAAGTCTGCCAGGCAGAATCAACTGGGTCACTCATCCTCCTTGGTGCCTGATTCTGCTCTCTGCTGAGGATTCCACTGTCCGCCGTCCCCGGGCTCCCCTAATGGACACTTCGATTCTCCTGGAACGATAAGAACAGAGCCCTGCCCCAATCCAAACCCTAGGACAATTGCCCTCTTTTTTTTTTTCTGGGGGGGGGATGGGGGGGCTAGGTAGTACTTCTCCTGAAGCAAATTTGGCCTTCTGACAACATACAAAGCGTTATCTTTCAATCCGTGTTAAAGTAGAAATCATTCTGTCACCTTGGAGCTAAACCAGCTCTAGTGTATATATTTTGAGATCCCAAAGGACAATCTGCCTGCATCGAGAAGGCCTTTTGTAAGTAGCCTCCAAACCTAGGTCCCTCCAAATCCCATGTGTGTGTCTCTGAACTCTAATTATTGGGAACAGGGACCTGTGTTTCTCATCTGAAGGGATCAAAGATGTGTTCCACCACTCCTGGATCGAAGTCTTTCTCTATTTAGAATTTACCCTGCATCAGGCTGACCCTGAGCTCCGGGATCTGTCTCTTTCTGTCTCCAGTGTGCTGGGAGCTGGGACCAAGTGTGTACTCTTCTTGAATGGTGGGACCAAGGGTATGCACCCTCACCACCCCGCTCCGTATGACTCCAGAGTACATAAGACCACCAACTCTAAGGTGCCCCCCCCCCCGGTCTCCGCTGAAGTCAAAGGCATGGGCCAATACCACAATTCTCTTGTATTTTACCTTAGCTCCACGTCTTCTCTACACCTGGAGGTCTGCAAATCCAGGCCGAATGGCTGTATCCTCTGTTCCATTCACAGTGTTTCAGCCCTGCTCCCTGCCTTGTTTTTTCTTTTTTTTTTTTAGTTAATAAATTTATTTGTTTGTTGCTTCAGGTTACATCCTTATCATATTGTCCTCTTTTCCCACTTCCCAGCCCCACCCTCCCATGCTCTACCCCCTGACCCTTCCGTCTTGTTCCTCTGGGGTGGAGTGTCCCTGCCTAACAGTCTCTCACCACAGATCAGGAGTCATATGAGGGCCAAGAGCCTCTTCATTCACCGGGGGCCTAAGAGGCAGTACTGCCAGTGACTGGTGTCTTATTGCTACTGGGGGAATACTAAAAAAAAGACCAACAAACACACAAACCCACAAAAACAAAGAATATCAACAAAAAAAGAGAGGAAAAATAGAACGGAAAAGGAAGGAGAAAAAAAGAAAAAAAGAAGGAAAAAGAAAAAGATAAAAAAAAATTATGTCCTTGTTCCTTTTGATGTGTTGGTTGTAGTACAGATATCCTGTACGACATAGTTAAAATCCTACTATAGGTGAATAGATGCCATGTGCATCCTTCTGAGACTGGGTTAGCTCACTCAGGATGAGCTCCTCTAGATCCATCCATTTGGTTGCAATTGAATGATTTCATTGTTTCTGATAGCTGAGTAATATTCCATTGTATAGATGTACCACAATTTTTTAATCCATTCTTCAGTTGAGGGACATCTGGGTTGTTTCCAATTTCTAGCTATTACAAATAAGGCTGCTATGAACATAGATGAGGAGACTTCCCTATGTCTCCGTGAGAGGTCCTTTGGGTGTATACCCAGAAGTGGTATGGCTGGGTCTTGAGGCAAGGTTATTCCTAGATTTCTAAGATATCGCCAGACAGACCTCCATAGTGGTTGCACAAGCCTGCACTCCCACCAGCAATGGAGTAGGGTACCCCTTTCTCCACACCTTCGCCAGCATGCACTATCCTTTGAGCTCTTTATTTTAGCCATTCTAACAGGTGTTAGGTGGAATCTCAGGGTAGTCTTGAGTTGCATTTCTCTGATGATTAAGGATGTTGAACATTTCTTCAAGTGTCTCTCAGCCCTTAGGGATTCCTCTTTGTGAATTCTCTATTTAGCTCCATCTCCCAATTTTGGATTGGATTATTTGGTTTCTTGGCATTTAGTTTCTTGAGTTCTTTGTAGATTTTAGATAATAGCCCTCTATCAGATGTGGGGTTGGTGAAGATTTTCTCCCAGTCTGTTGGTTGCCGTTTTGTTCGAATGACAGTATCCTTTGCTTTACAGAAACTTTTCAGTTTCATGAGGTCCCATTTATTGACTGTTGATCTCAGGTCCTGAGCTGTTGGTGTTCTGTTCAGGAAGTTGTCACCTGTGCCAGTGAGTTCAAGGGTTTCTCCTACCTTTTCTTCTAGTATCTTTAGTGTGGCTGGCCTTATGTTAAGGTCTTTGATCCACTTGGAATTAAGTTTTGTACAAGGTGATAGGTATGGGTCTAATTTCATTCTTTTGCAAGTGGACATCCAGTTGGACCAGCACCATTTGTTGAAGATGCTGTCCTTCTTCCATTGTGCATTTTTGGATTCTTTGTCAAAGATTAGTTGGCCATAGGTGTGTGGATCCATGTTTGGGTCTTCAATTCGATTCCATTGATCCACTGGTCTGTTTCTATACCAGTACCATGCTGTTTTTATTACTGTTGCTCTGTAGTACAGCTTGAAGTCTGGGATGGTGATACCTCCAGATGTTTTTTCATTGGACAGGATTGATTTAGCTATTCTGGGCTTTGTGTTGTTCCATATGAAGTTGAGAATAGCTTTTTCCAGGTCTATAAATAATTGTGTTGGTATTTTGATAGGAATTGCATTAAATCTATATATTGCTTTTGGTAGGATAGCCATTTTTATTATGTTGATCCTACCTATCCATGAGCATGGGAGATCTTTCCATCTTCTAAAGGCCTCTTCCATTTCTTTCTTCAGGGGCTTGAAGTTCTTGTTATATAGGTCCTTTACATGCTTGGTTAGAGTACCCCCAGGTATTTTATGTTGTTTGTGGCTATTGTGAAGGGGGTTGTTTCCCTTATTTCTTTCTCGGTATATTTGTTTGTTGTATAAAGAAGGGCTTCTGATTTTTTTGAGTTAATTTTGTATCCAGCCACCTTGCTGAAGTTGTTTATCAGCTTTAAGAGTTCTTTGGTGGAATTTTTGGGGTCGCTTATGTATACTAACATATCATCTGCGAATAGGGATAATTTGATTTCTTCATTTCCAAATTTTATCCCTTTGATCTCCTTTAGTTGTCTTATTGCTCTAGCAAGGACTTCAAGTACTATATTGAAGAGATATGGTGAAAGTGGACATCCTTGTCTTGTCCCTGTTTAGAGGAAATGCTTCAAGCTTCTCTCCATTTAATTTGATGTTGGCTACTGGCTTGCTGTATATTGCCTTTATTATTTCTAGGTATGGTCCTTGTATGCCCGTTCTCTCCAGAACTTTTAGCATGAAGGGGTGTTGGATTTTGTCAAATGCTTTTTCTGCATCTAGCGAGATTATCATGTGGTTTTTTTCTTTCAACTTGTTTATGTGGTGAATTACATTGATAGACTTTCGTATATTGAACCATCCCTGCATTCCAGGGATGAAGCCTACTTGATCATGGTGTATGATACTTTTGATGAGTTCTTGAATTCGGTTTGCTAGTATTTTATTAAGTATTTTTGCATCTATGTTCATGAGGGAGATTGGTCTGAAGTTCTCTTTCTTTGTTGGGTCTTTGTGTGGTTTAGGAATCAGAATGACAGTGGCCTCATAGAATGAGTTTGGCAGTGATCTTTCTGTTTCTATGTGGTGGAAGAGTTTGAAAAGTAATGGTGTTAGTTCCTCTTTGAAGGTCCGGTAGAATTCCGTGCTAAAGCCATCTGGCCCTGGGCTTTTTTTGGTTGGGAGATTATTAATGACTGTTTCTATTTCCTTAGGTGTTATTGGGCTGTTTAAGCTGTTAATCTGATTTTGATTTAGTTTTGGTAGGTGGAATTTATCAAGGAAATTGTCCATTTCGCTTAGGTTTTCAAATTTAGTGGAATATAGATTTTTAAAGTAATGTCCGAATATTTTCTGGATCTCCTCAATGTCTGTTGTTATTACTCCCTTTTCATTTCTGATTTTGTTGATTTGTGTTCTTTCCCTTTGCCTTTTAGTTAATTTGGCTAGGGGTCTGTCTATTTTGTTGATTTTCTCAAAGAACCAACTCTTGGTTTCATTGATTCTTTGTATAGTTCTTTTTGATTCTAAGTTGTTGATTTCAGCTCTAAGCTTGATTATTTCCTGTCTTCTGCTCTTCTTAGGAGTGTTTGTTTCTTTTTTTTTTCCAATTCACCCAGCTTAGCTGTTAGTTCACTAATATGAGCTGTCACAATTTTCTTTTTGAAAGCACTTAGTGCTATGAACTTTCCTCGTAGCACAGCTTTCAATGTATCCCATAGGTTTGGGTATGTTGTGTCTTCATTGTCGTTGGATTTTAAGAAGTCTTTGATTTCCTTCCTTATTTTTTCCCTGACCCAGTGGTCATCCAGTAAGGAGCTGTTCAATTTCCATGTGTGTGTAGGCTTTCTGTTGATTCTTTTACTGTTGAAGACCAGCTTTATTCCGTGGTGGTCTGATAAGATACAAGGTGTTATTTCAATTTTCTTGTATCTACTGAGACTATCTTTGTGACCAATTATGTGGTCGATTTTGGAGAAGGTTCCGTGGGGTGCTGAGAAAAAGGTGTATTCCTTTGTGTTTGGGTGAAACGTTCTGTAGATATCTGTTAGGTCCATTTGGTTCATGATCTCTGTTAGACTCAATATTTCTCTGTTTGTCTTCTGTCTTGATGATCTGTCCTTTGTTGTGAGTGGGGTGTTGAAGTCTCCCACTACTAATGTGTTGTGATCGACGTGCGCTTTAAGTTTTAGAAGTGTTTCTTTTACGAAAGTAGGTGCCTTTGTATTTGGGGCATAGATGTTCAGTATTGAAATTTCCTCTTGATGAATATTCCCTTTAATGAGTATATAGTGCCCTTCTTTTTCTTTCTTCATTAACTTCAGTTGGAAGTCTGTTTTGTTTGATATTAGGATGGCTACTCCAGCTTGCTTCCTGGGTCCATTTGCTTGGAAAACCTTTTCCCAGCCCTTTACTCTGAGGCAGTGTCTATCTTTTGTAGTTAGATGTGTCTCTTGTATACAGCATAAGGAAGGGTCTTGCTTGTGGATCCACTCTGTAAACCTATGTCTTTTTATTGGGGAGTTGAGTCCATTGATGTTGATGGATATTAGTGACCTGGGGTTGTTATTTCCCATTAGTTTGGTATAGGTGGTGGTCCTGTTCCTCTTTTGGTTTAGTTGCTGATGGGTTTTCTATTCCCTTTGTTTTCTTGGGTGGAGTTTTCTTCTCTGGGTTGGGATTTTCCTTCTAGGATTTTCTGTAGGGCTGGGTTTGTGGGTAGATATTGTTTAAATTTAATTTTGTCATGGAATATCTTGTTTTCTCCATCTATGTTGATAGAGAGTTTTGCTGGGTAAAGTAGTCTGGCTGGGCACCTATGATCTCTCAGGACTTGTAGTATATCTGACCAGGCCCTTCTAGCTTTTAACGTTTCTGGGGAGAAGTCAGGTGTAATTCTGATGGGTCTGCCATTGTATGTGACTT
>CAJQZJ010033126.1:0-104105 GCA_907164525.1 Lophiomys imhausi | reverse complement strand
TTCTTCTTCTTCTTCTTCTTCTTCTTCTTCTTCTTCTTCTTCTTCTTCTTCTTCTTCTTCTCCTCCTCCTCCTCCTCCTCCTCCTCCTCCTCCTCCTCCTCTTCCTTCTTCTTCTTCTACATCTCCTTTTTCTCCTTCCTCCTCTTCTTCTTTTCATAATTATATATATTAAAATTAAAAAAAATATTATGCTGTAGTACAAAGCTAAAACATCTGTTAATTTACTGAGGGAGATTTTTAACGAGTCCAAAAAAACGGGGGCACCTAATTTGTTGTTCTCTCTTAAAAAAATTTTGAAGCACCATGTTAGGGATGGTGTGTGCATTTTAGTAAGATTAGTTCAATATTTCATTTTGAGGAGAGGAGGTCACCCATTATTTTTTTCATAAAAATTCAAGCTTGCATAGGTTATAGAATTAAGAAATTGTTATCTGAAATTAATTGTGTTTTGCATTGTACTACTAAGCAATAAAACACGAGACCAGGTGACCAGTTGATAATATAGGTGATCATTTTTACAATTTTTCATTGTGTTAAACATAACCCATAGCATGGCACCATATCGTGAAAAGAGTTTGATTGAGTAATACTTAGTGGAATCAGCAATTTGATGTAAATTTAGACATGTGATATAATTGAGGTGTATAAGACTTACTTTGTCAGGTCAGCAATACAGGCAATAGGTCTTATTTCAATGATTTATGAAATATTTGATCGACATTATAAGAAAAAACAAAAAATAAAGGCAGATAATTTGGAAGGGACTTTTGAATAAGTGTACCATTTATTGTCAGCTTACTCAATCCCTAGGGACTTAACGGTGTAGCAATGGGGCATGGAGGAGACAGCAGGATGACAGAGAGCTAAGCATAGCCTCACCAACTGGGTCCAGGCTTCTCATTTCTAATGCTGCCCATCCTTGTCTTTGTCTCTTTAGTTCCTCTTACTGACCTCTAACTTTGCCACTCCTCAGTTGGATGTCCTTGTTCCCTTCTCTAAGGGCAGGACGCATTCAACTAGTATTCCATGTTAGTGTGTTCCTGATAAGAGGCAATTCATCAGAGAGATTTCTATACTCTTAAACCGAAGAACACTGGAAAAATAAGTGAAAGAAAGAAGCAAACCCTAACTCAAGGTGGAGACTCTCTGGCAGTGGAATTTAGGGCCAGTGTGCAGAAGGAATTACCTGACAATTAAAATAACCTAATGATTAAAGTAAAATATCACTATTTAAATGATATCAAGCAAGCTGATCTTCTCAATTTTTGAAAAAATTCAGCACATTCAAATCACCTAAGTATCTTTGTTGAACCAAACTATATGATTTCTTAGAATTAGGATCTCTCTTGGTTACTACTCAGTTACTTTCCAAGCCTTGGCAAAGAATTAGACTGTAACATTGTTCCTGAATTCCATTAACACTTATTTCATTTTAAAAGTCTAATGCTATGGTTCAGTATTTAGTTAGCTACAGTCTATCTTTTATATTTCCTCCCCTTTCTATAATCAATTCTTTTTCTAAGTTCAATTAACGATAATCTAATTTCTAATGAGCCTAATATGTTTAATAACTGGCCCTTATACTTGGACAAAAATATTTTTCCTCATTATGAATGTATTTTAACAAAACTTTAAATAGAAGAGTTTAAATTTCTTTAACAAGTGAGGTACAAAGAGGGCCTTGGGAGCCTTATCTTCTGAGATTTTGTATTTTGAGTTAAAATTATATTACAGAGATAGACATAACCCAGTGAATCCTTATTTTCTTGGAATATGGGAACTGTTTTTGTTTTTAATTTTTATTTCTACTGAAAATAAATTTTTCTCTCATACAATAAGTGCGAATCACATTTCTCTCAGGTACCACCCCACACACCCTCTCTTCCCTGGATTTAGTTCCCCTTCTCTCTCCCATCTGAAAAGAACAGGCCTTCAAGAGACAACAGACAACATGACAAAATAAAATACAGTAAGACAAGGCAGAATCCCTTGCAGTGAAGCTGGACAAAGCAACCTAACAGGAGGAAAAGAGTTCCAAGAGCCAGGAAAATAGTCAGAGACACACCCTCTCCCATGTTAGAGTCCCACAAAAACATCAAGGTAACAGGCATAACATATTCATAGAAGACCTGGTCCAGACACTTGCAGGCCACATTCTTGCTGCTGCAGTCTGCTCTGCTTTGTTGATTCAGTGGGCCATGTTTTTCTGGTGTCCTCCATCCACTTTCACTCCTACAATCTTTTATCCCTCCCTTCCAGGAGATTCCCAGTGCTCTGAGGGGAGAGACCCTATGGAAACTTCCAATTTAGACACTCTCTCTGCATAATGTCTGGATGTAGGTCTCTACACCTGTTCCTATCTGCTGCTGGATGACTGGAAATAGAATAGATTTTGCAGATGGAGTAGAGGAAGGTAGGGATAAAATAGGAGAAACTTGAGAGGACTGGAGGAAGATAGTATGGGGATGGACAGCTGGTTGGGGAACACTTGTAGGGCGGTGTAGAAACCTAGTGCAGTGAAAACTTCCTGGAAGCTGCTTAGTTTTAAACAAATGTTCATCTAAGTTTTCTGAAAGTTTATGTGGATTGCACAGTGTCTTTCTAATAGATTTTAGTTTTGCTTAAGCTAGCCAGGAAGGTTCTTTAATTTGCAACCAAATAAATCTAATTGTCATGATGCATGCCTTCCTCAGAGAGTAAGTTATAGATTCCCAAATGCAATTTTTATGAGGTTCATCCACTGTCTTTTTATAGTATGGACGTGTGTGCATGTGTGGTATTTTGCCCTCGTCAACGGCATTCATGAACCAGAGACTCAAACACAGTCTCAAGCCTCTTGATGGCCAATGCTTTATACCATAGCATTGATCAATTATTCTGACTCCCATGAATCACTGAGGTTTGTGTCTAGCTTTGTTGACAGAATTCTTTTATTCTTCATTCTTACAATCTAAAACTGAAAATATAAACTGAGGTGTAAAATAAAAATAATGCATAGAACATAGATCAATTAATTTTTAAAAATGAAATATTATTAAGAAAAATATTTTTTGCATACGGAGGTGCCAAATATTTTACAGTTATATGCAAGACAAAGTAAAATGTAGTATTTTATAGCAAAGCGTGCATAGATTTGATAATTTATATATCTTCATAAGCAATGACTGTTTACAACTTAAAAAATAGATTGGAATCGTTTGCTTTTTCTTACAATGCCTGTAGCAGAGAGAAGAAAGAATGAATTCTGGAAAAATGGCCTTTCCTTAAAAAACAACCACAAGAAAGCATGAGACAAACATTTAATATAGGAATGGTTGTAGACTTCATTCATCCCTGTAAACCAACAAAAATATCTCAAGGGACAGATCATTAAATCCTCCTCGGTGTTAAAGCAGACAGCATCGCAGGAAGCATCTCTGAAGGTGTGAGGCATTTATTAGAAGGATGTTTAGAAAGCTCGACTGTTTTTTCAAAAATCATCCCCGCAGAAAATAATGGGATAGTTACCAAGCATTTCTGAAAGCTGTGTATACCTGAAGAGATTCAGTTCATTAGAAATATAGTAAATTATAAATGGTAAAGGCTGAAAGGGGGTAAGTTTTGGGAAGAACATACAAATTAAACATGAGAAGTATAATGTAACCATCAGAGATTATTTGGTATATATTACCTTATTATTTTGTATATGAGTAGAGATCTGGCAATTTACTCCAATATTATTTTATGCTTCATTTTACATGGGATAAAGAAAAAAAGAAAGAAAAAATATAGAATTAAATATACATAGCATGCAGTTTTCTTATTCTCAATTTTCATTTTTGTATAATTCATTAAACCTTCTGACATTCATAACATAAGCCAAGTTTAGAATCCTTCGTTAGCTATAATTAATTCCCATTACTTTGTTTTTCTTCCAGGAAGGATTATTACTAAAACCATGATTTTTCTCACAAACTTTAATTTTCCTTGACCCATCAATTTACATTTATTTCAGTGATTCCAGATAACAAGCATGGTGCGTTTCATCTGCATCGATCCAGATTTAGTAGGTATTTTCCATCATTAGTTTCATTTACTTCTTTTAAAGGTCCTCTTTTGTAATGAAGAGCACTTTCTTTTCATGGAGATTTGTCTGACTCTTTTAACAGTGTGATTTAAGGATTAGTTCAAGATCACACACATATTATGGAATAAATTTAAAGAATAGAACTCAAGACTAATAATCTGTCACTTATTTCTTCATTCAGTCCATTTGCTTTTCAAAGTTCGTAAACTCATACTTATTGAGTCCAGACATCTACCCTTCTAGACCTTGGTCAGGACAGCTTTCTATCAAAGATGAGTCAGCCTGGATTATCATGATGGCTTATTCTCTAGAACCCTGTGCTGGGATCAATTGAGGTTTCACCCTGATATGACCTTTTAGTGACTACAGGTAGACTCTAACTTACAAAGGATCAGCTTACAATTTTTCAACTTTATGATAATAGACAAAGAATATGCATTCAGTAGATGCTATGCTTTGTATATTGATCAATTTTCCAAGTTTGCGATATGTGGGTATATTGTATACTGTCATGATACCAGGAATGAATTATGAGAACAAATCAACAGATATTACAAAATGAGTTCAGTTGATAAACTATCATGTTTGAGAGTTTAGGTGTATTGCATGCTTGAGAGGCAATCCTATGATAAGTTGAATGGCATCTAACCATGTTTGTAACTAATTTTCACCGAAAATTTTTCTAGTTTAAAGTTTATTCTGAATGTGATACTGATATTCCTTGAAATTGAGGATGAATATGACATGCAATCTCTAGACTCATTTCTGGTCCAGCAACTCTTTCCATGTGAGAAATCTGCATGTGTGGCTGGCTACCAACTCCATCTCCAGATAGAGCCTAATCCTTTAGACAGTTCTTAAGCTACTTTGAAGTGGTTGTAATGTAAGACAATTCACACCATTTTGCAAACTACTCACCATCATCAATTTATACACTATTTCTAGGTGCTCTTAGATGTTTGCTGTCATTGTGAATTTTAATTAACTACCTACTTTCACATCCTGTTAATATCAACAACCACTCAACAAGTTGGTTGCTTCTACTCCAATGGTAATTTCTAACTCAGAGAATCTACATGACAGAATTTACAAGTTCAGTCATCTGCTGCTATGTCTTTGACTTTGCTTTAAAATTTTTGTATTATGATAATATTTAAACTTCAGTCTCTGACTTGATCGCCTCCTCAGTTTCATTTCATTTAGCAAATTTTCTAAATGACATCTCCCTTCAGTAACTAATGAGTAGGCTAAACTTGAATGTCTACCTCTAAGTTTGCAATATTCCAAGAAATATATATCTTGGAAATATTCTTACTTTGATTTTATCATCCTCAGTCTAAGCTACTTGTAAAGATTCTTAGTTCAAGTTCAATATGTATCTAAAATGAAGTACTTGAAAGCTACAAGCTGAACTACACTACCATCACTGTTGCCCCAACTACTATGATACCAGTAGTTGAGGAAGGTCTCTGATTTTATTCTTGTCCCTATATTATCTATTTTCAAATAGAAACCAAATGCATATATTTAAAATGTAAATTTAAACCATGATTCTTAGGTATATTAAACTATTAATCTACTTCTTTCACAAAACAATATCTAAACATCATATAATGAAAATGTTGGTTGAACAAGTAATCTGAATTAAGGAGAAAACAGCAGATTACTTCACATAATTTATTTCTGACAACTTTTACATTGCCTTTTCTTTCTCATTTTTATGTAATTTTGAGAAAGACTTTACTCTGTAGTCCATGGTACCTAGAGTCCATTGTGTAGCCCAGGCTGGAACACTTTCATTTTTGCCTGGGATCTTTATCATTCTTTTAAAAAACATTCACACTAAATGCAGTGTTCTAATTTCCCCCCCTTTGTGGATAGCACCTTTTAAGCAGATATCATCATGATTCAGACTTCAGTCAGTCTGCTCATCTATCACTCACTTAGAAGTAGATAAGTATATTTTTATTCGCCCAGATATTTGCCTTTCTTTTTCTTATTTCATTCCCAATGTTGAGTTTTCCTGTTACTGTTGTTCAACATCCCAGGTGATTATCATACTGCAAGCCTAGTGAAATGATTCAAATTCAAATGTAAACTGTACATCTTACCAAATATGTATTGTTTATATACTATCCTAAAGTTGGAAAATTACACATTAAACCATGATATGTTGGGAGCCATTGATTATTTCTCTGTCATCTATAAATCAATCAACCAATCTATCTATCATCTATCAAATATTCCATCTAATACATATATTATATACATACATGAAAGTACATCCATGTATGTATACAGACAAAAGAACACCTGAGTCAAGTGTTCCCAAAAGTACTTAAGGCATGTTTGTGTTTCCTGAGAGGAATTTTACTGGTATACCAATGCAGCTTTTATTATTTACTTAATTTTACTGCACTTAATTCTTTTACCTCCCTGCCCAGCCTTGTTCTTCCCAACCTCTCAATACTAGGTAGGACAAAGAAAGTTAATGGGAAAGGGATGGAGGTAGATCTTTTTGAGCTACTTCTTCCTGACTAGGGTCATTGGGTTCTTTGGGACAATACCAGTCTCAGTAGTCAGCAAACAAGTAAACCAGGAAACAGCAGCAGACAGAACCAGCAGCACTTTTAGGGAGCACCAAGCAGCAACCTCTTTCTTCTTTGTAGCCCTATCTTCTTCATAGTGCCCCTTCTATCCCCTTCCATTTATGTAGCATCCCCTCTCTGTCTTCTTTTTAGCCCTCTTTCTTCTTTGTTGAATGCCCTCCTTCTCCTTGGACCCCTTTCTCAAGTCCTCTGAGTTAAAATTGCTCAGCTGGCTAAGCCACTCCCCTGCCAGCTCATGAGGCAGCGTAGTTAATAGTTTACACCTATGATCTTAACTGAAGCAGCCTCACACCCAGGATTAAACAAAAAATATTCTCCTAACCATTTTTTTTTGGAACGTCTGTGTCCTTTATTTTATTTACAGTGTTTTAACGTTGTTACCTGCTTTTTTTAATTAGTAAATTTATTTGTTTGTTGCTACAGGTTACGTCCTTGACATATTGTCCTCTTTTCCCGCTTCCCAGCCCCACCCTCCCATGCTCTACCCCCTGACCCTTCCGTCTTGATCCTCTGGAGTGGAGTGTCCCTGCCTAACAGTCTCTCACCACAGATCAGGAGTCATATGAGGGCGGAGAGCCTCTTCATTGACCGGGGGCCTACGAGGCAGTACTGCCAGTGAAAGGTGTCTCCTTGCTACGGGGGGAAAACTAAAAAAAAGACCAACAGACAGACAAACCCACAAAAACAAAGAACAACAACAAAAAAAAGAGAGGAAAAGAAAGAGAAAAAAAGGGAGAGGAAAAAGAAAAAGAAATGAAAAAAAAATTTATGTCCATGTTCCTTTTGGTGTGTTGGTTGTAGTACAGATATCCTGTACGATATAGCTAAAATCCTACTATAAGTGAATAGATGCCATGTGCATCCTTCTGAGTCTGGGTTAGCTCACTCAGGATGAGCTTCTCTAGATCCATCCATTTGGTTGCAAATTGCATGATTTCATTGTTTCTTATAGCTGAGTAATATTCCATTGTATAGATGTACCACAATTTTTTAATCCATTCTTCAGTTGAGGGACATCTGGGTTGTTTCCAGTTTCTAGCTATTACAAATAAGGCTGCTATGAACATAGATGAGGAGACTTCCCTATGTCTCCGTGAGGTGTCCTTTGGGTGTATACCCAGAAGTGGTATGGCCTAACCATTTTTTTAAATAAACAAAACTCTTACCACATACAGGATATAAGTTCTTAACATTTTTTACATATATATTAGAAATTGTAGTGAAAATATTCTCTCTCTCTCTCTCTCTCTCCCTCTCTTTAAGGAAGGCATGACAACTTTGTAGGAGATATTTTTCTTCCCACTGAGAATTAAAGAGAATTGTCTGGATATATTAAGAAAATGATTGACTTAGAGTTAAATAGGAGAATAAATACTTAAAGTTTGGGTTATACTGATATACTCTAATTTACACACACACACACACACACACACACACATATAAGTGTGTGTGTGTGTGTATGTATGTATGTATATTTACAGGCCTCATTTCTGAAAGTTTGGCTTTTCTAAGCAAACATAGAGACTATTCTACTAAGTAGGAGAAATGGGGAAAAAGCTGGGCCTAGGAAAGAGTGGACATAGTGGATAAAGAAAAATCACCACTGCATACACACTGTGAACAGTTTGAACCACATTGTCCAAATCAGGCTAAGTTTTTTTCTGCAGGAAATATGAACAGGCAGACTTGTATAGTTGAAATATTCTCCATGAGTGGAGTCCAAGTGAGTTTTGAGGCACTGTTCTTATAGTAACTGGGCACATCTCCTTTCTCTGTAGCAGAATAATGGGGAAACTATATCTTTTAAAACATTAAAGAGGAGGATTCATTACATTTGCATTTTTCTTTTTTTTCTTTGTTACCCATTTCTAAAACTGTAGTATTTTCCTTGGAGCCTAATGTGAGATAAATTGCATTGTCTATCTTTCTAACAATACTGTTGGTAAATATTTTGAGAAAATACATCACATAAATAATATTTGATTTTTTCCACAAAAAATACCTTAATAAACCTGCTAGATATGGTATCAATAACTCAGTATACTATCTTGGCAGTTGTCTCATCAGAGTTCCTTATTTCTACTCTTTATCACTCAGTATAGGCAAATTCATGTATTTATCTTTTAGCCCATTTCCTGACTACCTCATTTGCTATAATATGTTACATGCTCTATATCTCTTCATTTTTAAATTACTAGCTCACAGACCTGTACCAAACCTCCCTATATTTATTTCTGGGAAAGACACAAACAGAAGGGTAAACACAAATCAGAACAACCCTACGTTAAAGTTACGCAATGATCTAGAAAACTAGAAGCAATAGATTCGAGTTTATTTATAACAAAGTTAAGTAAAGAACAGGGAAAGATCAAGAGGTTTTCATACAACTGCTTATATAAAGCCATTGCAGACAGGATGTAGGGTAGGTACATTTCCAAGGTATGCTTATTTTAAAAACTTGGTGTATTCTTTGTTTTAAAATCCTGTTTCTAGCTAGAGTCTCATAGTTAAATTTTGAGTTGTTTAGGAATCAAGAGGGTGTTATAGGTCTAAGAGGATACTCTTAAAAATGTGTTGCAAGTTAGTATGAATGTTGAGTCAGATATAGACCTTTAAACTCATGGAGATGGTTAGATAGTAGAATGTTAAAGTCAGGGGCCAAATATGTATAAACTGGACATTGGGAAGGTATACTGGGCCATTTAACTCTCATAAATGTGGCATATTTATATCTGTTGTTTTGTATAATACTGTTATAAGAGAAGGAACCATCTGTTGGACTGAAAGGGGAAACTTCTGGGGGGAAGAGGGTGGAAGGGCGGGATAGGGAGGGGTTTGTGACTGAGATGTAACTTGAAGAAAAAAAATAAAGTATTTATTAAAAAAATAAAATAAAATCCTGTTTCAACAAAATTATACAATATTGTTTTTAATGCATACACTTGTCAATATTATTCCTGCAAAAAACATTTACAGTTACAAAGAAAATATTGAGCTATCTTCTCTTCAGTAAAGAACTTGAACCTGGAGAGATGGCTCAGCATTTAAGAGTACTGGCTGCTCTTTCAGAGGATCTGTGTTGGAGTCTCAGCGTACACATGAAAGATCATAACTCTCTGTAACACCATATTCAGAGCATCCAATACTATCTTCTGCCCACTACAGACACTACATCCACAATGTGCACAGATGTACAGGCAGACAAAACATCTATACAGATAAATAAAAATAAAATGGAAAAATTTATAATTTGTTAATAGGCATGTATGTTTGCAAGGGAATAAAAAAAAGAAGAATATTATGAAAATAAACAGCTAAAAAGCCATTCGCAAAAAAGTCACAGTATAATTTCTCTATGGCTCAATATAGAAATTTGAAAACAAACTTTTTTTTTTTTTTTCTGGTCTCTGAGATTGAACCCTGGATCTCAGGAACATGACAGATAAGTGATCCACCACTAAGCTATGTCTCTAGACATAGGCAAAGGACTTAAGAAATATTCTTTCCCGTTTAGCTCTGTTCCACATTTTTTGATTGGATTATTTGGTTTCTTGGCATTTAATTTCTTGAGTTCTTTGTAAATTTTGCAAATTAGCCCTCTGTCAGAAGTGGGGTTGGTGAAGAATTTTTCCCACTCTGTAGGTTGCTGTTTTGTTTGAATGACGGTGTCTTTTGCCTTACAGAAGATGAGGTCCCATTTATTGATTGTTGGTCTTAGATCCTGAGCTGGAAACAACCCAGATGTCCCTCAACCGAGGAATGGATAAAAAAACTGTGGTACATCTACACAATGGAATGAATACTACTCAGCCATCAGAAACAACGAAATCCTGCAATTTGCAGCCAAATGGATGGAACTAGAGAAGCTCATCCTGAGTGAGCTAACCCAGACTCAGAAGGATGCACATGGCATCTATTCACTTATAGTCAGATTTTAGCCATATAGTACAGGATAACTATACTACAACGAATGCACCAAATGGAATATGAACATAGACTTTGTTTCCTGTCAGTGAGACACTTTGCCCTAGTGGTGCTGCCTTGTAGGCCCCCAGTGTATGAGGAGGCTCTTGGCCCTCATATGACTGCTAAACTGGAGTGGGAGACTGTTATGTAGGGACACTCTACTCCAGAGAAGTGGGATGGAAGGGATAGTGGGTAGAGTGTGGGAGGGCGGGACTGGGAGTGGTGGAAAGAGGACATTGTGATTGAGATGTAACCTGAAGAAATAAATAAATATTAAAAAAGAAAGAAAAAGAAATATTTTTCCTTGGCATATTTTTATCTACTTATATTAAAGTTATTAAATCTAATTCAGCAATTTTTAGAAAGCTTCTCTCTCTTTAAATAATTTTGGTAGTTATAAAGAATGGAAGGGACTGTCAAGACAGTGTCTGATTTGTATGCAACTCTCATGTGATCTAATAATTTTAAAGCAAATGTATGTATATTAACTGACCCAAAGTTATTGAAATGGGATGTAATTTCTCTTCTGATTTTGAAATAAGCAGTCTAAAGATGGATGTAAATTGCATTGCAGAAAGTAAATACACCCTCTGAATAAAGTTTTTAGATAGGAATATTCAGGTAAAAGAGGAAGGATGTGAGAGGAGAGGGCTGTCATCGGGCAGGAGGGGAAGAAGAGAGAACACCCTGAAGGTGAATGGGAGACAGGCTCTTTTTAAGTTTTGGCTCAAGTGACTGTAGCTTTAAGTCTGTAAACCATAGGGCTGGAGACTCAATTCAGAGCTAATATTGCAGACTTGAGTTCCCAGTTTCCCAGTGCACCAGGATGGAGACGCAGAATTTCTATGTTGTGATCATGAGAAGAATCCCATCTTTCCTAAGAGACAACAGGTTTTGTTCTAAATATTGCTAGCTGATTAAATGAGATTTATCTACACTATGGAGAAAAATATACCTCACTCAGAATCTATTTATTTTACATCTTAATAACAACTTCACAGTAAAATCCATACTAATATTTGACCAACAATGAGGCATTATGGGTGATTAGATTATTCCTAAAATTCACATTTGCAGCATGTGAAGAAACAAACTGCTGTTAAGTATTAAGTACAATCACATGTGTACAGATAAACACCATATACATTGAGCAACTACTGGAACCCACCACAGGAAAAATATGACTGGGACAGTCTGGTACTTTACCATCCAACACAAATTCATTCCAATATGTCTTCTGAGATGTCAAGTTTTTATAATATCAGATGAAATGCAATCAATACAATATTTTAATTTTTGCTTTTACAGAATGTAATTAGGGCCTAATATTTATGCTCCTTTCCATGAAAATAAGTAGCTAGATTATCTCATTTGGTAAGTATCTCAATTCCTTATGTCTCAAAGAATGGGGAAAGTGCCACATTGAATTTTCTCACTATCCACTCCATCATGACTTCTGAGGACTTGATTTTCTAGACAGGACTGTGTTTTCACCCATATTTCCTCTACTTTTCAAGTTCCTATACATTTTAAATACAATTATTAAGCATAATTAAGAACTTGATAACTAAGATTATATGATAGCTAGTCTGGACTATTGGTCAAAAAAAGAAAGAAAGAAAAGAAATCACAGATGCATTTGGTTTGAATTGCAGGTAAGATCATTTGTTATTCTTCTCTTGAGGCTAACTTTAAACAGTTTAGATGGAGTGAGCTTTGCATATGAAGTGCTAATTAGAATATCATAATTTCAAAATCTCTAGTAGGCATGCTTGGCTCCACTGGCACATCTCCCAAGAATCAGAAAGAGCATCTAATTCCTCCTTAAATCTGACCAGAATGATTTTCACAAGGAAAAAAAAAAAAAAAGGCCAGAAAAGGAACAAAAGTGGAATTATTCAATTTAGTGAACTCTGGGCAGAACAAACAATTTAATTTTAAAGTAAAATTAGCTAATAGGGAATACAATTTAATATTACATAATAAGATACACATCCTTGAAGGAAGCATTCAATTTGTGGTAATACTAGGGGAAATGTTCAATTGGGAAGGATGTCAAAGGAGAAATTTTTGGTAATGGGGTGACCTAGAAAGAAGCCCAAAAAACATGTTATGAAAGCAATATCACTGACAGGGGAGGAAGGCAGAGGAGGCACAGTCTGCTCAAGAAACAGGCCTGCCAGTCAGCTTTGCTCACAGATTCTTAGAAGAAAAATTATTTTGGTAAGGACTGAGGAAGCAAGAATTTCTGTCCTGCACCAAAGACTATCACATGAAATCCACTTGCCAGTATCTTAAAAAAAAATAAACAAAACACCAAAATAAAATTAATCAGATTATTTCCTGTACCACTGAGAGTATGGAAGGATTAATGAGTTCATTAAAACACATTGGGATATCTGAGTGAAAAATGAAAATAATTACTTATGGCTTTGCTAGAGAGTATCAGTATTCACAATTACATTGGCTTATAGACTCCTAGTTTACTTATATTTTTTTTCTTTTAAAAATTAAGCTTGTGTTGTAATTTGGCACCAGAAAAATATGTTGACAGACAATATTGCAACTAGGCAGAATATGCTAAAAATATGATATCACTGATAAATGAACATTTTCTACTATTAACTGGTTAATTTTTTTCAATAACTTTTCTTAGATTTTTGGATTCATACTGTATAAGCCGATGTATTTTTATTTAAGTGGAAAAAATTTGTGTGTTGTTGCCTATTTTCTCTTAAAGATATGCCTGAAAATACTTTGAAAATTTTAAATGAAAAAATCTATGAGAATCTATTGCAAGTACTAATTGATAAAAATGCATTATTGCTATTATCTATTGAGTTGAATATAACAGAAAAAAAAAAACTTGGCTAACATTAACAGACAATAAACAAGCTAGAGCACATCCAGAATTCTAGAATGGAAAACAACTTAGAAAGGTCAGGAAAGTTACCATCTCCCTGGTGGGACCACACTAAAAATTATCAAGCTCAGAAAAACCAAGCATAATGCAGAAGACAGAACAAAACAAACAACATGAGCCCAAAGCTAAGTTCCTCTAATATGAGGTATATATTTGAGGGTTTCAAATTTCTTCTATTTTATCCTACATTTCTTCCACTCTACTTTAGGCTTTACAATTTCTTATGAGATTCTCCCTTATTGTTATAGATGGCCTAACCAAGCTGGTCTCTAGAAGGCAAACTACTGGTGAAATAATATGAAGAAACTATGTATGAGGAACAGCCCACAACCCCTATGTTCACACAAGCTCTTTGATACCTATAAGTGGCCAGCTTTTTTTAAAAAAAACAAGTTGAAAAGTCTTTGATATTATTTTTTCACAGGGGAGGGATACATACCAAGCACTAGCAATTGTTGCTGACAAAACACTACTGATCAACACCTTTTCTCCACACCTCGATCTGTCTGTTTCATCTCCTACTCATCACATTTTATACTCTTATCTTGTTTTATTTTTTCTTCCATCTTTTTCCTCACCAAATCTCACCTTATCATTGGATGGCATCCTGTTGGCATCAGAGACTATAGATGTCACAAAATTTTACTTTTAGGAAACAGTGGCATGAAAAGTTCTGGGAATTTACTAAATATGAAAAACCTGGAATAGCATTTATTTTTGTAAGATTTCTACATGGCTCATGTACCTAGACATATCCTCAATAAAACCTCTGGCCATACCATCCTCCTCCTTGGGCAGTATTGTCTCATGTCTGCATTCTCTATGCAGTGTGAGATATGGGTTCTATTTCTAACTCAGTTCAGAATAGCAAAGCATCTTTCCTGATCCCTTTTCTTTTTCTGAGCCATATTCAATGCCATTAATCTTTTTAATTATCTCTTGAATACTGCCTCAACAAGTCTCTGAAACTACCACTTTAGTAGTTTCAGTATTTCCCATGTGAGTTTAGATATAGTCTCTCTACTTCGCATTGATTTTTTTCTTTAAGATGCTCTCATTGATAATTCTCAAAATCTGTTTAGTAGTTTAAATCCTTATCTTAGCTCCACTCTGTTCAAAAATATTTTTTTAATTGTTTTTAGTTTAAGGACAAAATTATTTTCTATACAGACTTTTGTTGTATTTGTAATTGACAAATAATTATTGTATTTATATATGGAATACAATGTGATAGCTTGATGCATATGTCCATTAGAGAACAATCAACTCAATTACAAATTTATCTTGTAACTATGTACTTCAGCTGCTTATCATTTAGAAACAAAGATCTTAAATAAATAATAAATGTTATTACTGTTGATTTTTAATCAGTTTTATCTTCAGTCTCTTCTAATTTGTCATATATGCTGCAGTTAAACCTACTGATTTTCAGATTCTTAAATATGTCATATTTTTGCTGCTTCCATTTTTTCCATGTTTTTCTGCTGGGACTGCAATATTTTTCCCTAAATTCCTAACAAATAATGGTACTCTTCATTTCCCAAGTACCTTACCCAGGTTTGGTTTGTAACATTTTCCATCCCATCTCTGGGTACATATCAATCTTGCCATACAATGATGGACCAAGAAACTAGATTGAATCTTTTGTATCCATGATATTACATATATACTTTAATAGTTACTAAAAGTATAATTAATGTATCTCAAAGAAATGATATAAATCCATGCATATCTCTACATGAGTTGAAACTATGCATTATTTAGACCAAATCTTTTGTCAATTCAATCTGATTTTTGTCAAATATATTTAGAGCATGCTCAGTTTTGTGTGATTAACAACTATGTATTTTCTTTAGAGGGAATTAAGGTGATTACAAAATATAATGAAACAATAGAAAACCAGATGAGATTGTGTCTTAGTGTTCTATTGCTGTGAAGAAACATCATGACCACAGCAACTCTCATAAAGGAAAACATTTAAATGGGGCTAATTTATATTTCAGAGATTTGGTCCATTGTTGTGATGCCTGGAAGCATGGCAGCACACATGCAGACAAGTTGCCAAAGAGGTAGCTGAGAGTTCCACATCCAGAAGTGCAGTCAGAAGTGAGAGAGAGGACCTGACTTGAACTTCTGAAAAGTCAAAGCCAAACTCCTGTAACTCACTTCCTTCAACAATATCCATAATTTACAAAGAACTGAAGAAATTAAATGCCAAGAAACCAAATAATCCAATAAAAAATGGGGGACAGAACTAAACCGAGAATTCACAAAGGAGGAATCTCTAATGGCCAAGAGACACTTGAAGAAATGCTCAACATAATTAATAATCAGAGAAATGCAATTAAAGATGATCTTGAGATTCCATCTCACATCTGTCAGAATGGCTAAGATCAAAAACTCAAATGACAGCACATGTTGGTGAGGCTGTGGAGAAAGGGGAATATTCCTCCATTGCTGGTAGGAGTGCAAGCTTGTACAACCACTATGGAAATCAGTCTGGCAATATCTTAGAAAACTTGGAATAGCTCTACCTCAAGACTCTGCCTTACTACTTCTGTGTATACATCCAAACCACTTCTGGGTATCTTCACCAAACCACAAGGACATCTCTTCATCTATGTTCATAGCAGTCTTATTTGTTTTTTTTTTAATTTATTTATTTATTGTTCAGGTTACATCTCCATCATAGTGTCCTCTTTCAACCCTTCCCAGTCCCGCCCTCCCACCCTCTACCCCCAACCCTCCATCCCACTCCTCTGGAGTGGAGTGTCCCTAAATAACAGTCCCGTGCCCCAGTTCAGCAGTCGTATGAGGGCAAAGAGCCTCCTCATACACTGGGGGCCTACATGGCAGCACCATTAGGGAAAAGTGTCTCATTGACAGGAACAACAACAACAACAAAAAAAAAAAACCCAAACTCTATGACTCTATGTCTATGTTCCCTTTGGTGCGTTGGTTGTAGAATAGATATCCTGTACTATATAGCTAAAATCCGACTATAAGTGAATAGATGCCATGTGCATCCTTCTGAGACTGGGTTAGCTCACTCAGAATGAGCTTTTCTAGTTCCATCAATTTGGCTGTAAATTGCATAATGTCCTTGTTTTCTGATAGCTGAGTAGTATTCCATTGTGTAGATGTACCATAGTTTTTTAATCCATTCTTCAGTTGAGGGATATCTGGGTTGTTCCCAGTTTCTAGCTATTACAAATAAGGCTACTACAAACATAGATGAGGCAACTTCCTTGTGATTCAGTGAGGAGTCATTTGGATGTATACCCAGAAGTAGTATGACTGGGTCCCGAGGCCGAGCTATTCCCAGTTTTCTAAGATATCGCCAGACTGACCTCCATAGTGGTTGCACAAGCCTGGACTCCCACCAGCAATGGAGGAGGGTTCCCCTTTCTCCACAGCCTTGCCAGCATGTGCTGTCATTTGAGCTTTTGATCTTAGCCATTGTGACAGGTGTGAGATGGAATCTTAGAGTCGTCTTGAGTTGCATTTCTCTGATGATTAAGGATGCTGAGTATTTCTTCAAGTGTCTCTCAGCTTTTAGGAATTCCTCCTTTGTGAATTCTCTGTAGTCTTATTTGTAATAGCTAGCAAGTGGAAACAATCCAGATGTCCCTCAACTGATGAATGGATAAAAATATTGTGGTACAATGGACTACTACTCAGGTATCAGAAACAAGGAAATCATGCAATTTGCAACCAAATGGATGGAACTAGAGAAGCTCATCCTGAGTAAGCTAACCCAGACTCAGAAAGATGCACATGGCATCTATTCACTTATAATTGGATTTTAACCACATAGTGCAGGATAACTATCCTACAACCAACACACTAAAAGGATCAGGAACATAGACTTTGTTACCTGTTAGTGGACACTTTGCCCTAGTGGTGCTGCCATGTAGGCCCCCAGTGCAAGAGGAAACTCTTAGCCCTCATATGGCTGCTGAATTGTGGCAGGGGCTGATATGTAGGGACACCACAATCCAGAGGAGTAGGATAGATTGGAGAGAGAGGAAAGGGTTGGAGAGTGGTACTGACAGGGGTGGAAAGAGGGCACTGTGATGGAGATGTATCTGGAAGTAATAAATAAACATTTAAAAAAAGATTTCCTTGATTCTCAGACTTCAGACTTGAAACTTGTGTTTCAAGCATTAAAGACTATGGGGACTTTTAGGTTCCTATGAATACATTTTTCATTAAGATATGACTTTAGGTCTCTGTGGGCTAGGGAGTGGAATGTGGGACTTTAAATGATAAAATTCTTTATATGTTCAAATATTTGAATGCTTGGTCTCCAGTTGATGGAATTGTTTCTGAAGGATTAGGAGGTTTGAATGCTTGGTCTCCAGTTAGTGGAACTATTTCTGAAGCATTACCAATTCAAACTCTGCCATGGATTAGTACAGTTAAGATAAACTTTATGGAGTAGAGGGGCTTTAAGGATTTTTTTTTTGGCTGGGTATCAAACCTATATTTATTTATTTATTATTATTTTATAATTTGTTTTTTATATCTTCAAGTTACAGCTCAGTCAAAATCCCTTCACTACTCCCCCCTCCTGTCTCACCCTTCCACCCTCCTCCCCCTCAATCCCCCATCCTCTACTTTTTTTTTTTTAGTTTAAGGTATATCTTCCCCCCCCAACAGCTCCTCGTTTCAGTCCAACAAATGGTTCTTTTTCTTATAACACTAAATACAATACAAAACAACAGAAATAAATAGGCCACAATTATGAGAGTTATTTGGCTTAGCATACATTCCCAATGTCCAGTCCATATGTATTTGGCACCTGACTTTAACATTCTACTATCTAACCATCTCCATGAGTTTAAAGTTCTATATCTGACTCAGCTTTCATGCTAACTTGCATCAAAAATTTAAAAACATCTTCTTAGATCCAGAACACCCTCTTGATTCCTAAACAACTCAAAATTTAACTAGACTCTAGCTATCTATTCTTCAACCACCTCAGAGACCTGAGAGGGATAAATGTATCTGATTTTATAGGAAGTACAGGGCCTGCAGCTTCCCAAACTAAGAAATGACATACCAGTGGCTGCCTGGACAGTTCCCATTTTCTCTCCATACATTACAGCATCAATCTTCAGTCATTTGGCCCAATTTCTCTGACAGACATTGATTGTAAAGCAGGAATTATGAAGGACTTACCTACCCTGTCTTGGCAGAGCTAGGCTGTTGACATACCTGCTTCCAAGTTTTGTCCTTTTTGGACAGCAGTCTGTCTACAGTTGAAGCAAGGGTTTTTCTTGCCAAGAAATAGGCTTGCCACTAATTCAACCATCTCACACTGGAGATTCTTGAATGCTCATCTTCTAATTGGAGTAGAATAGAGGGTGCTGTCAGGAGCTGACATGTCTCGATATCAAAAATAAATCTTAATTTAAGAAAACATCTTTGAATGCCATATTCTGCAGTTCTCTTGGGGTTTTTGAAGACGTCCTATCTATCTCTTTTATTTAGATAAGAAAATGTTGTTTGTCTCTCAACAACTTGATTTCTGAGTAGCTTAGAGAATATCTATGATAGACTCTCATAGTAGCTAAAAAATGACATGCTTGCCTGACTATGATTTGGCATTTCTTAATTATCCTCAACAATTTATGACTGTTGGTATCAAGAGGCCAAAGCTTCACATTTCATTTTTAAGCATTACTAGGTTCAATACCTTTAAGAAGCATTACCCTTAATTTTGTATCAATATACAAAGATCAATACCTATGTAGCCCAATACAATCTTAATTTTGCATCAATATTCAAGGGTCAATACCATTGTGGCCAAATATAATCTTAATTTTGTATCAATATACAAAGATCAATACTGATGTAGTCCAATACAATCTTAATTTTGCATTAATATACAATGATCAATACCACTTTAGCCAAATATAATATTAATTTTGTATCAATATACAAAGGTATAAGGGCATATTCAATAATCTGTCCTTTTTTCTTGTTCTTTCCTATACTATTTCTATGTCCCATTTTTTCTCAAGTCTATTCACTCCTACATAGGAGAGAAAGAAGGATACAGAAAAGAAAAAGAGAGAAGTACCTGGGTCTAACCTCCAAAACCCATTTAACAAGACCATTTAACAGCTTGTAGTCTCTTCCCCTAAATAACAAAATTTTCTGTTATCCATCAAATAACCAAAAAGGGGGGGGGGGAGCACCCTCCCCACCTTCTGGCCATGGGACGTCGCTCTCTTAAAATGACTTCCTGCTGATTTGGGACGTAGTAAACCTGTTTGGGGCCCAAGTAAGAATGAAAAATAAAATATTACCTTATCTTGCCCCCCCCCCAAAATGATAATTGTCCCAGAGTTAAGATTAGGGCAGGGCTGTGTTCTTATCTTTCCAGGAGATTTAAAGCATCCAGTCAAGGAATCCAGGGACAATTGGACAACGGAAACCTCAGCAGAAAACAAATCAGACACCAAAGAAGACGAGTGGCCCAGATGATCCAGCCTTGCAGACTTCCTCAATAGCTGTTTCCCCCAAAAGTCTACAACCACAACAACTCAAAATCGCTAAGATCATTCAGCTCCACAGACTGCCCCAGCCAGAACTTCAGTAAAGCCCCGAAGATCAGCTTCTGCCTACAAACTTCCTAGGGCTTTAAGGTTTAAATCTTTAAGGATTTAAGATTTTAGACCCATGCCTCCCGCATGTATACTGCTGTCATGTTCATGGACTAACCTTGTGAAACTGTAAGCACATCCCCAATTAAATGTTTTATTTTATGAAAACAACAACAACAACAACAACAACAACAACAACAACAAATACAATGTCATGCCTATGCTAACAAGGCCACACCTCCAATAATGCCATTTCTTATGAGCCTATGGGTACCAATTTCATTCAAACCACCACAGATTGGTTTTTCTTTTATGTTCTAGAAAAACTATATTCAATTTTTAAAATTTATTATTTTCAGTAAGAACAAGGAAATAAACACAAATAAGTCTTCAAGAGAGATTTTTATATATTTTTTTTGTGAACACATATTTTCATCTCTCACAGATCAATGACCAAAGGTATAAAAAAAATTATTGGACATCATCTAAATTATGTAACATTACTCATTAAAATTCCCCAAAACAAGTATAAAATGAAAATCCATAATAAAAAAATAAATGGAAGTACATATATATAACTTTAAAACTAATCATTAAAATCAACCATCCAATTAAAAGATGGACTAATAAACCATAAACAGAAATTGTACCCAAGGGAAAAAAAAGAAAAAATAAATAAGGAAATAAATTTATTTATAAATTTATAAAATCACAAGGTGAGGTGACCAAGCCCATGGAAAAGAGACTAAAATAAAAATATTGACATCACTAAAAGGTGGCAAGGAATTGTAGATGAAGGACCACTTGTAATTTGCTCCTGGCATGTAAAATTGTATAGTCCCCATAGCAAAGTTTAAAAGGCTCTTATTGTTTCTCAAGCTTCGATATCTGATTTTAAAAACAGACTGTCAGCACCTTAAAACATCAGTGTCAGAGGACTCCAGATATAAAGTGATCTACCTTAATGGATTGCCACTTAATATCACTGAGATGTAGATGATAGACCACATTTACTAAAAAAAAATCTCATGTACTGGCATTGAAAATATAATTCAGTTTATATATAAATCCCAGTATGGAGCTATGAAATGATTGATGGAACCATGAGCATCATTACTGTAAGCACATATATTCCAGTCTCCAAACTGCTAGAAAGGGATTCGCTTGCTGCCTTGTTGGAGAAAGGTCTTATACATTGGTTCTCAGAGGCTGCTTTCAGTGCTACCACCCTTTCTGAGGCACTCGCTGATTGGTTAATAAAAGTCACTGATGGCCAATTAGCTGGGCAGAAAAAAGTATAGGAAGGCAGGACTTCCTGGGATGAAGAAAGGAACCCTTGGTTTTACACAGAGGAAGCTCTCTCTCCCTTGCAGGGCTCAGAAGCAGTATGATGTTTCTCTGTGAGCTCTGAAAGTGCAGCAAGCCACATGGCAGATTGAGAATAGTTGGTCGAGTTAATTTAGATTAGCTAATTGAGAGTCAGCTAAGGCCTAAGCTTTGAAACATTAAAAAGTCTTGGTGTATTTAATTATTGGGAAAAGGCTACCACCTTAAGCCTCCAGCTAAGGCAAGTCAGGTGAGCTAGGGCTGCCAGCATCCTGCCAGGCCGCCAGCTAGTCTGCCAGTCTAATATAACAGTTTGTATTTATTAGAAAATATCTAAAGTTTCACTGTACTTTTTGTTTTTATCTCGCAGAAACATGTGACTCAAATGAAGCAATATACATATAGATGCATAAAAAATCACTTTGAAATTGATAAAGTGTTATAAACTTCCTAAGTATTAAGAATTGTTCTTGGCCAATTAGTAGATTTCCTCCCTTGTTTGCCTGCAGAGTATTTTCTAGTACCCAGTTTTACTTGTCTACAACACCAGTGAACCGCTTACAATGGCCAGTGTGGAGAGGTATGCATAAAAGCAGTAAGTAGCTTTCACATGTTAGTTGTAATTAACAGCTGTCTAACTAGCTTTAAGGGCCACTCAGCAGGTGGGATACTGCATCCACTACTGGAATCTAGCTAACTTCTCCAGGCTAGTCAGATCACAGATCTTAGAAAAGAATCTATTGCCACCACCTTGTTAGGCCAGCATAATTTGTTACTACATTCTAAATCTTATCCTTACATCCACAGATAAGTGTAGCTACCACCCCTTATCAAAGAAGACTGTTTATAGCAAATGGAAATCTTCACAGGAAAATATAGGTGGATACCATGCAGAGATCAAAGAATCATGGTGAGCTCACACACTGCGCATACACCAACATCATAGCTCCTGCACCTATGGCTCACGTAACAGCACTGAAGAAGGGATGGAATGATTTTAGGAACTGAAATATCAGGAAGTTGGCTGTGAAAGTCCGCCTAAAAAAGGCTGCATAAGCAAATGTATGAACAATGGTAATATTAATAAACGTGCTAACATGAAAAGATGAAGAGTCTTACGGATCACATGGCTGGACAAGAAACTTTGGGCAACAGATGGCTCTGGGAGAGTGTTGTCATCTCCCAGGGATGAACCTCCTAATTAGTTGTCCAATAAAGAGCTCTTATCTCTGAAACTATATAGACATAAGCAACAGAAAAGGAGTCAACAAGTTCTATTTATATGTTTGTGCAAACATGTATATATATACATATATTCAAAAACCATAATTGGGAAAAAAGAGGGTATCAATTTAAGATGAGAGGGTATGGGAAGAATTGGAGGGAGGGTACTTGGGTGAGACTGGAGGGAGGAAATTGATGTAATTATTTTAAATTAAAATATATATAAATAAATAGAAGTAAAATAAATTAATAGAAAAATTGTTTTAATTCCAGTAAGGTAAATTTCATTCAAGTATAAATGATGCACATATTTAAATATTTACTGATTTCTCTTTTAGTTTTTAATTTTTTGGAACTCTCCAACAAATACAGCTTTAATTAATTGCTTTTTCCTTTATTAAATATATGCTTCTGCTTATTACATAGCTATAGAGAAAAACTGAAAGTCTGAGAAATTTTAAAGAATCTCATTCCATCACTGAAAGACATATAAGCCTGTAATCTCTTTGGTCCATGTTTCATTGTGGTTGTTCTCAGCTCTTGCCTTGTCCTTAGTTACCTTCATGTAACAAAATAGCAGTTTAGGTATATTATACTCCTTTCTATCTTATTTCTGAAGCCCACCCTCTAAGAAACTGCTCAAAACATCATTGTCCTAATGGTTTTATAACATTTTAAAACTATTTCTATTATAGTATAAAGGATAATACAAGAATGAAACACATAACCTAACAGAGAGAAGAAACCAGATGTGTTTTTGTTTGTGACCTATAGAATTTAAGCCCAAGAGAAAGACTTGTAATAAAGAGAAACTTCTTGCAACCGTGGCTCTTCTATGGGACATTTGAAGGGAGATGAAGCCATCCCCAGTAGCTACCAACACTGAGGTATATAGTAGTAAAACATGTTTTCTCATGTTCTATAATCTCCTCAAGTACATTCATAACAGATTTATTTGTAATAGCTAGAAAATGGAAACAACCCAGATGTCCTTCAACCAAAGAATGGATAGAAAACAAAACAGAACAAAACAAAAACAAAACCCAAAAAACTGTGGTATATTTATACAATGGAATATTACTCAGCTTTCAGAAACAAGGCAACCATCCAATTTGCAACCAAATGGATAGAACTAGAAAAGCTTATCCTGAGTGAGCTAACTGGATTTTAGCCACATAGTACATGATGGCTATCCTACAATCAACAGACCCAAAGGAACAGAAACATGATCTTTGCTACCTATTAGTGGGACACTTCCTTCTAGTGGAGCTGGATTTAGGCCCACAGTGCCAGAGGAAGCTCTTAACCCTCATGCGTCCAATAGGGGCTGATATGTCCAGGCACTCCACACCAGAGGAGTAGGATAGGTGGGAGAGGGGAGACAGGGTAGGAGGGTGGGATTAAGAAGGGTGGAGGGAGGAGCTGTGATGGAGATGTAACTTGAAGTATTAAATAAAAATAAATTAAAAAATAAATAAAAGGACAATAGTTGGGAGGAGAGTAGGTATTAGAAGAGGAGTTAGTATGAGAAATGGGAGCATAAATGATAATAATGTTTATTTTATGAAATCCCTATGAATTAATATATTAAATTTTTGTATCTCTCAATGAGATCCTTTGTTAAGTTTTCTCAGAATTAGTGTATCCAAAATTTGTGTTTCTTGTCAGATAGAAATATTTTGGAGCCTAAAATAGACAGTTACTTTCTGAAACTACTTTCATTTTAGTGTCTATCTACAAAATCTCCAAAATCATGGAGTCTTAGATTCAGACTAAATTTCACAAATGTGGATGTACTGCACAGTATGACTCATGAATTATTTCATATTATTTTAGCCTCATGACAGAAAGTTGAGTCAGGCAGGACAAGTAGACAACTCACTCCTCAGCAGAATTGCTTATGAAACGGACTCTAAAGAATGGGATCTATTGGGCTGGAGAGATGGCTCAGCCGTTAAAGGCTAGGCTCACAACCAAAAATATAAGAATGGGATCTATTACTGGAGTGTAAAACCAAGTATACTTTGTATGAGCTAGGGACACCTAACAAAATTAAATTTACTCTGTGAACCTCAATTTTTTCCATTTTAAAAAGAGATAATGGCCAGATCCACATAATGGTATATTTGAGTGTAAAACAAATACATAAATGATCTTGAATGCATTTCCTGATGAGCAATAAATTATATGGAACTTTATTTTTATGTATATGAAGTGTGGAAAACAGAGATGGTATGTTAAGACCAATTTGACAGTTGAGAAGTTTGAAGCTCAGAGGGGAGAAGTTAATCACACATTATCACAACAAAAACAGAAAGAAGTGAAAGCAAGACAGTAATGACTATTTCACATGGAATTCCAATAATTTGGTGGCTCTTATGTAGTCTGCTGTTCTGAGCTGGTCTTGGAACTTATTTTTCAAACAGAAACTTAGGATCAGACTCTATGGCACACAAGTTCAATGAGAGATATTATAAACCAATCACGTTGACTTTTTTATTTTTCAAATGTGTTTCATTTCTAGTTTTGGTGAAAATCCATTAAGACACAGAACCTCGTGTTTCACAATTAATTTTGAACTTTATACACCTTAGTGCATTTGATGCTGTATTTGAAAATACATGTAGCCTGGAAATATGCAAACATAATCCAGTTGTGTTAGAAAAGTGAGACAAAAAAGAGAGTTACAGCAACTAGTTAGAGAATGTGTTTACTCAGTATTTCTCTACCATAAGGAAACTGGGCTTTTTCAGTTACCATAAGGGAACTAGGCTTTTCATTTTCTCTTATTGTGAGACAGCAACTTATTGTCATATTTTTAAAGATCTTTCATTTAGTCTACTCTTTTAGACTTTGCTGTCATTTTTATCTATCTTATTCTAAGACATACAAATTAATTTGGAATTCTAAAAGAAAAATTCTGATGACTATTTTTTTTTTTTTTGGTTTTTCGAGACAGGGTTTCTCTGTGTATCCTTGGCTGTCCTGGACTCACTTTGTAGACCAGGCTGGCCTCGAACTCACAAAGATCCGCCTGCCTCTGCCTCCCAAGTGCTGGGATTAAAGGCGTGCGCCACCACTGCCCGGCATCTGATGACTATTTTTGTTAAATTTCTTCACTCGAATCTATCTGGGTTTGAGGTTCTAAAAATTCTCAGTTGAAACTAGTTTGAACATTTAGTCAAATGATGAAATGCAATGTACTAATTAACAGGGCGAAATAACACTAAAATGTTTAAAATAACATCATAATATTAAAACTTATATCTAATTTACAAAATAAATGTTTTATATTCATTCAATATTGAGGATTGGGATGTTATTGTACTAGTAGCAAAATCAACCTCATTATACTCTTTCTTTTCTCTTTTTTGTATGCTAATTGGCTTTTTTCTTTTTTAATATTTATTTATTACTTCAAGTTATATCGCCATCACAGTCCCCCCTCACTCCACTCCTCCTGGTCCCACCCTCCCACTCTCTCCTCCTTCTCCCACCTGTGCTACTCCTCCAGTGTGGGGTGTCTGTACATATCAGTCACCCTCAGTTCAGCAGCTATATGAGGGCTAAGAGCTACCTCTTTCACTGGGGACCTATAGTGCAGCTCCACTAGGGAAATGTGTCCCACTAACAAGTAACAAAGTCTACGTTCCTATTCCTTTTGGTCTGTTGGTTGTAGGATAGTTATCCTGTACTATGTGGCTAAAATCCAGTTATAAGTGAATATATGCCATGTACATCTTTCTGGGTCTGGGTTAGCTCACTCAGGATGAGCTTTTCTAGATCCAAATATTTGGCAATAAATTGCATGATTTCCTTGTTTCTAATGGTTGAGTAGTATTCCATTGTGTAGATGTACCACAGTTTTTTTTTTGTTGTTTGTTTGTTTGTTTTTTGTCCATTAATCAGTTGAGGGACATCTGGGTTGTTTCCAATTTCTAGATACTACAAATAAAGCAGCTATGAATACAGCTGAGGAGATGTCCTTATGGTTTGGTGAGGAATCGTTGGATGTATACCCAGGAGTGGTTATTGGAGGTATGATCATTCCAGATTTTAAGCTATACTACAGAGTAGTAGTAGTAAAAAACAAAACAAAACTAAAAACAAACAAACAAACAAACAAACAAAAAAACACCAGCATGGTATTACTATAGAAACAGACCAGTTGATTAATGGAATCAAATCAAAGATCCAGAAATAAACCCACACACCTATGGTCACTTAATTTTGGACAAAGAAGCCAAAACTGTATACTGGACAAAGGAAAGAATCTTCAACAAATGGTGCTGGTCTAACTGGATGTCAACTTGTAAAAGCATGCAAATATACCCATATTTATCAACTTGCACAAAACTTAAGTCCAAGTGGATCAAAGATCTTAACATAGGGGAAAAGCCTTGAACTTATTGGCACAGGTGACAACTTCCTTGAACAGAACACCAATAGCTCAGGATCTAAGACCAACAATCAATAAATGGGAAAGCTTCTGTAAGGCAAAGGAAACTGTCATTAGAACAAAACGGCAACCTACAGAATGGGAAAAGGACTTTACCAACTCCACATTCGACAGAAGGCTAACACCCAAATTTTATAAATAACTCAAGAAATTAAACACCAAGAAACCAAATAATCCAATTTAAAAAAATGGGTAATAGCTAAACCGAGAATTCACAAAAAAAGAATCTCTAATTCTTAAAATCTCTAATTCTTAAAATATCTCTAATAGAGATATTTTAAGAAATGCTCAACATCCTTAATCATCAGAGAAATGCAACTCAAGACAACTCTGAGATTCCATCTCACAACTGTCAGAATGGCTAAGATTAAAATCTCAAATGATAGCACATGCTGGTGAGGTTGTGGAGAAAGGGGAACATTCCTGAATTACTGGAGGGAGTGCAAACTTGTACAACCACTATGGAAATCAGTCTGGCGTTATCTTAGAAAACTTGGAATAGCATACCTCAAGACCCAACCATACCACTCCTGTTATACTATCCAATCTTTGAAATAGCTATACTATAAAGAGATGCTTAACATTGAATACACTGATTTACAGCCCCTTCCTCCTTTTTGGAACTGAATATATTATATATATATTATATATATTATATATATATGTGTGTGTGTGTGTGTGTGTATACATACATATATATGTATTATATATGAATATATATGTATATATATCAGTATAAACTGCTATAAAACTTTTTGGTTTCTTAATTTTTATCAATTATTAATTAATTCTTTTGTGAAATTTGGTTTCAGAGGGATTCACAGATCATGAGATATTCAATGTATGCCTTTGTCTAGGAGGACCTGGAATAGCATCTGAGCCAATAATTTATCAGCAAGATATTCTTGGAAACGTTACTTGACCTTCCGTACTACAACTTAGTTTCTCAGCTCTACCAATGATCTGTAGTTGCTTGTTGTTGATGTATAGAAAGCCAGACATAAGGCAGAGATTACAGTAAATATTCAAGAATAGTAGCTTGTGACATGAAAAATATTGACACTCATAAAATTTCCAATGAAATTAACAATACTCAAACTACCAATTAAACTAATTATAATATGCCAAGATATAATTTGGAGTCATTAGGTAATAACTGGTCATGACCAATACTAAATCTTAGGACAAAACATAAATAGAACACTTTTCTTCCTGTCAACCATGATTGTTCTGAATCAACTCCCATATTCAACAGTAAACTTCTCTGATTATTGCTGATTTTATCTATTTGTACACTCCTGTAGTTGGTATGGCCCTGTATAACTGACATTTCTCTGTGATTCTGAATTTGAATTTATCCTCCAAGGGAAAGGGGGTCATATGTGAGAATGTTCTTTTATACATGCTTATCTAGCTTCTATGTCATCTGAATAATGTTCAGCAAACCTATAAAGGCTTAAATATGAAAGATCTATAGTAGAACTAAGAATATTGCTACTGTGGATAGCTTGCTGAAGAGCAATTTGAATTATAGTTGATATACAGATTGTTTAAATTACATCAATTCTCGTTACTTTTAAAATGGAACTGAGACACTGATCTCCCAAAGTCTCATTCAGAGAAATAAAAGTCAACTCTGTGTACATCATTGGTAATGTTTACTTCTTTGGAGATAGAAAGAAAGTTCTCATTAATTACAGCAAATGTGATGATGTCAGTTATGATATAGATACAGAAATGTGCCAAGAGAATTTTGAGGTTGAGGAGGGGGAATTGAGTTGATGATGTAGATTAGGGATTTGCAAAATCTTCCTAAATAAATGATGCCATATTTTGGTATGGTACCGAGAACGGATATCCAAGACAAATATTCTGCCCTTGAAGACACATATTTTAACATCTAATTATATTATGTACCACCTAATTAGAAGTCAAGAACAGATCCACATAAAAATATAAGGGATTTATCTGAGTTGCAGTATATATAACATTCACACAACTGAAGCAGCACGAAGTACGACGTAAATCATTTTACTAAGTCAGATTAAAGGTGCTATTATTCATGGTTATGTAATACTATCTATAATTTCTGTGTTAAACTTGACATTATAAATCCTTTAATCTGCGTATTTAAAAGCCATTCTATGGCTCATTTTTCAAACAGATTTCCGTTAACACATTTACTGCTAATGAAGCACTAACGTGTTCTCTCTTTCTTAGATAAATGCTGTTGAACAACATTATTATTTGCTCCTCATATAATTATTTTTTTGGCTTTTTAATTTAATTGCTTCAATAAAAAATACACCAATAATGCATTTTTAATTACACTTCCCAGGTGACCTATGTAAAAAGAGGTTTTATAATGAAGCCACAACAAGCCACGGAAAGGACAACTAGACAATAGCCCCAAACTGGACTATGACAGGCTAATTATTGTGGCATGACTAGAATTCTAAAGACCCTGTGTATTATCTCCCGTAATACTTAGGAAGGTATTAAAAATGTGTGCAATACTGGCAGAAGCAGGCTTTCTAATTATTGTCAGCTATTTCTAGTGTGACGTGGTAAATTCCCTTGAGAACAGAAACAACAGCCCACTCCAGGGTTTGTAATAGGCCCTAGAGCCTAAGTAGTTGTAGACAGAGCTGTTTCCCTCCGGATAGATAATTGGTTTACATAGCAGCTCAACATCTGAACCAAACCTATTCTTTCTATTATGATTTCAGTGTTTACTGTAATATACATAAACTATTTTGTTATATCAAATAGCATATGACCCATTTCTTTACAGCTGAGTAAATTTGCATGATGCACCTCACCTGGAGTACTGATGACTCTTAGGCCTGCCCATTTTTTTTTTTCATCCATGAAATATTAAATATTTAGTTTGTTAAGAATACAAGCTTACTATACATAATGAGTTACGGCAACTTGTTAAGTGTGATTATATTTAAGGTTTATCTCTACATGAGAAACCTGGCTTCCACTTAGAAAGGCAACTGATTTTAAAAAAAAATGTAATTATCTTTTTACTATAAATTCACTGTAATCAAATATTTGCAAACATTTCTCATTGTGCGCATACTATAATTGGTGACAATATGGTAAAAGAAATCATATCAAAGGTTCTCAAAGGTGTTTGTTTGATTCTTGGATTCATAGTAGAAATAAATGCATTGAGGAACATGGAAATTTGAATTGTGCTCATATAATTTTGGTCTTTTTGTTCAATAAGCTGCTACAGCTTAGCATTCTATCAATTTCAATTGCAAATTCTTTTCTTATAAAGTTAGTGAAAGAGTCATCATGTTAGTTCTCAAGCCCCAAATAAACAAAGGCAAAAAGCATGCTCACATGTGAGAGAACACCTCTCCACAGAATCTAGAACCTCCTTCCAGCCTTGGTTCTCCTGTTCATTTTCTGTGCCCCAGTTGAACCCATGATACTTGGAACATATCATATCTGTTGTTTCCCTCAGGAATGGGCATTTTCTGTGTATTTAGTGAGACCTCAGTATGGTAGCTTCCCTCACCACCTTCCTTCTCCTTTGTGAAGATGGCCCCTTGGATATTTCTGTGAACTCATAATTATTGGTTTATTTGTCCAGGTTCTACTTAGTATCTCAATAATGGACACAGAGATTAAACATTATTCTGTTTTTAGTTTTATAGAAATGGATTATCTCCAGTGAATGAGAATGGGAAGTGATAATTATAATACATGATATATCAGAACAAATTAATTGGTTTTCCTAAGTTTTGATTTCATGTCTGAAACAGGGAACCGTTACTCTCACAATAAATTTGACAGGGATCCCTTGACTTCAGGCATACTCTTTGATTTCTTTGAACCTCAATTATTCCATCTGTAAAAGGGATGAATGGATAAACAACACCATTTTCATAGAGAGATAAGAATAGATTTTTTAAAAAGGATACTACACATGTTCAAAATATGTTATAGTACACAAAAATATATCCCTTCCTCTCATCTTTTGTAAATTTATTTTAATGTCTAACTAATTTCCATGCTTAAAATGAAAATGTTATGAAATGTTATGTTGATAAATATATAACAATAACTATAGTTGCAATTTTTGAGACACTCTTATAAATACTATATACTATGTGTATTTAGGAATATATAAAATGCCTATATTTTGTTTTGAAGACTAAGAAGGACCTTGGGAAAAATATCTCAGAACAAAATAGCAATTTTGAAATTTTGAAAGACATGTCTTTTAAAAATCAGTTGATAGCAAATCTTCCTAATATAATGTCAATTTTATGTATCCATTTATTACATAACTGAAATATAAATCTTATTTTGCATGTAAGTATACAAATGTGTGTATGGATGTATATATGAAACAAACTTTAATAATAATAAACTGAGCAAGAGTCTTAAAAATAGAATAAAAATGCCAAACATATACACACAATTTCTTAGAAGAGCAGAAAACTCTAGTAAGAAAAGCAGTCATATGATGGTCAAATATCACCTTTTGGCATTTTAATAAACTATTGCTTAGATAGAAATATCAAGCTATTACTAATGGCTATTAATGTGTACATGCTTCATGTAATTTTATAGTATCTTATTTTAATATCTGTAATTTTAATGAATTGCAATTGAGAAAAGAAACAATTTTCATTTACTTTATATAACATAATTATGGATCAAATTAACCCCACACTAGTCTTAATTACATTTAGTTTCATTTGGCTGATCAAGCGATTAACAGGCCGCTGTAATTTAGAAGTTAAAGAACAAATTGTTGCAATCTTTCCTCCAAAATACATGAATGTGTTCAGTGGGAATGTGGTCACCACATAAAATGATTTCCTGAAGCTTTTTTTTTTCTTTTTGTTGTTGTGGATGTGTGTGTGTGTGTGTGTGTGTGTGTGTGTGTGTGTGTATGTGTATGTGTGTGAATTTATGGTACATTCAGTACAGCTTAAGAGTAGGTATAATGAGGAAGACTTGCACCTGGGGTCTCCTTACAAGCCACTGCTTAATAAACTCCCCTGAATGCCACCCTTTATCTGCTACATTCAGATTGGTTTCTCTGCATTTCTTTTTTAATTGGAACTAATTTTAGGCTTACCATTACTTGTGATTAAACAGTCTGTTTACCACACATATATTTTCTTCAGTTTATGTATTGTTTTCTTCACAATTTTCTTTAGAAGAAAATTGTTATCAGGAGGAGACCTTTTTTTACTTCATTAACTAAGTTATATTTGTAAGGAACATAATTTTAACAGCAATAGAAATATTGAGTTTGATAATAATAGCGTTCAGGACCATACAAGTATGACTGCGACTAATCCTTTTTAGCTAATTGAAAATGAGAATGGCCCTCTACAATATGTGTATATTGTGAATAATCCTAATTAGGATAATGCAAGGGTATTTTAATACAGTTCAGAGGCAGGGTATAGTCTCAGAAAAACAGCTTAACTAAAGTACAGTCCATTTAGTATTACTTTGGATCCTTTGAGAATCTACAGTGTTCCAGTACTGAATACTGCTGAGGTGAGGTCCTTGGGAAAGTGCCAGTTCCAACTGTATTTAAAGTGGCATAAAAATGTGTGATAATTTTAATGTCTTTCCAGAAAAACAATTCTAAGATCCAGATACAAGCTATGATAGAATATATACCAGGCATACTTGAAAAAACTCTGTGCAGGTGTACTAGCTGCTTCCTTTCCAAAGCCATTACCTTGTATGTAACACACACACACACACACACACACACATATATATAAAATGTTACATATATCTGTGACATACATATATATAAAATATATTACATATGTGTGACACACAACCATATACAAATGTGTGTGTGTATATATGAATATATATATATGTGTGTGTGCATAGACACATACAGTGTCCTTTCAATCTGAATAAATGTAGTAGCTTTCCCAGTTTCCCTGTGACATTTCATACTGAGATTGGATTTGTCAGATGGTATCAGTCACATTTGATACATTATATCATGTCATGAAACAATGATGGATAAAAAATTTTCTTCATTTTTATTGACGCATATGGGACTCATCATATACTCAATATCCTGTGAAAATACTCTTTTCATATAAAGACTTAGAAGCAAAAATAACATTAGAATGGCACAAAATAAGGAAGTGTAATGCCTAATAATTTAAATGAGATATAGCTATTGTGACTTATTTTATCTCATTTGTGTAGGGGTTAGATAAATTAGATTTAGAAAATATATAGGAGTTTCTGATACTGTCTCTTAATTCGGGGCCTGAAGAGCATTATCATCATGAAGTCAGGAAAAACAGGAAAGACTCAATAGACTGAAAAACAAGGTTGAAGTCAGGAAAAACAGGAAAGACTCAATAGACTGAAAAACAAGGTTGAAGTCAGGAAAACAGGAAAGACTTAATGGACTTGAAGAAACAAAGTATCTGGCCTGACATTGTTTTCAGCTGCTAAGTGGGCACAGCCCAAATTAAGCTGAAACAGAGTTCCTCCTATTTAAGGACAGTGCATGGAGCCCAGAAGGAGAAGAGGCCCCTGATGCTAGAGAGCTCCAAGAGTCCTGCTGAAAAAAAGGGCTGGCCATTGATGGCCAGCTCTCTCCCTGAAGCAGAAAGAAGCCGGTGAGCAAAGAAAGCCTGAGCAAGACACCAAAAGGCCAAGGACTAAACCCTGTGGCTCAGCTTTTGCCTGGAGGGGTTTGATCTGTCCGATCAGTGGCCTGGGGGAAACTGTGCCTGGCTTTAAGGACTGAGGCAGAGCAGCTGAGTTCCTGATTCAAAAGAAGTAAGTTGGCCTGCAGATGGCTGGGGTCTCCCACAGAGAAGAAAGCATGAAGCCTTATTTAAGGTGAGACTGCAATAACCAACTTACCCTGATGAACCTGCATCTGAGAGATCCAGAAAAAGGACTGCTAAGTGCGTTAAAGAATCTACGACAAAGACTGTGTTCCTGACGACTGAGGACCTGCCCCAGAGACTGTATCATTCTAAAAGGTTATGAAAGTAGTTGTTATAATTATCAATAGGTTTAGTGGATAGGTTAAAGGGGTTGTAGGAATTTATAGGATTAATAGTTAAGAAATTGTTGGTGTTTGTTATAAGTGAATTTAGTAATAAATAAATAAGTGTTAAATAATAATTTAAAAGTTCGGTTACACATTTGTATGACAAAAAACAATTAGAGATCTATGTGTATCTAAATCTAATAAATACCAGTAACTTAAAATATCATATTTGGACTTGAACTGTTTGAAATTAGTAGTGACTAAAGATCAAATTTTATGCATTGATTTAAACAAATATTTTGAGAAATTTTGTCATATTTATTTCTACTTAAAAAAAATACAGAATTTCTTCTTGCTTTCTTTTTTATTTAAATTTATTTATTTATTGCTTCAGGTTACATCTCCATCATAGTGTCCTATTTCCACCCCTCCCAGTCCTGTCCTCCCTCCCTCTACACCCTACATAACAGTCCTCCACCCCAGTTGAACAGTCATATGAGGGCCAAGAGCCTCCTCATACACTGGATGCCTACAAGGCAGCACCACTAGGGAAAAGTGTCTCAATGACAGGAAAAAAAACAAAGGCTATGTCCATGTTCCCTGTGGTGTGTTGGTTGTAGTATAGATATCCTGTACTATATAGCTAAAATCCGACTATAAGTGAACAGATGCCATGTGCATCCTTCTGAGTTTGGGTTAGCTCACTCAGGATGAGCTTCTCTAGTTCCATCCATTCGGCTGCAAATTGCATAATTTCATTGTTTCTGACAGCTGAGTAGTATTCCATTGTGTAGGTGTACCACAGTTTTTTAATCCATTCTTTGGTTGAGGGACATCTCGGTTGTTTCCAGTTTCTCTGTATTACAAATAAGGCTGCTATAAACATAGATGAGGCAACTTCCTTGTGATTTTATGAGGAGTCATTTGGATGTATACCCAGGAGTGGTATGGTTGGGTCCCGAGGCAGAGCTATTCCAAGTTTTCTAAGATATCACCAGACTGACCTCCATAGTGGTTGCGCAAGCCTGCACTCCCACCAGCAATGGAGGAGGGTTCCCCTTTTTCCACATCCTCGCCAGGATGTGTTGTCATTCAACATACAAAAATCCATCAACATAATTCACCATATAAACAAGATGAAAGGAAAAAAACTACATGATAATCTCACTAGATGCTAAAAAGCATTTGACAAAACCCAACACCCCTTTATGCTAAAAGTTCTGGAGAGAACGGGCATACAAGGACCATTCCTAGAAATAATAAAGGAAATACACAGCAAGCCAGTAGCCAACATCAAATTAAATGGAGAGACACTTGAAGCATTTCTTCTAAACTTAGGGACAAGACAAGGATGTTCACTTTCGCCATATCTCTTCAATATAGATCCTGAAGTTCTGCTAGAGCAATAAGACAGTTTAAGGAGATCAAGGGGATAAAAATTGGAAATGAAGAAGTCAAATTATCCCTATTTGCAGACAATATGATAGTATATATAAGCAACCCCAAAAATTCCACCAGAGAAATCTTACAGCTGATAAACACCTTCAGCAAGGTGGCTGGATACAAAATTAATTCAAAAAAGTCAGAAGCCCTTCTTTATACAACAAATAAATGGGCTGAGAAAGAAATTATGGAAACAACTCTCTTTACAATAGCCACAAACAATATAAAATACCTGGGGGTAACTCTAACCAAGCAAGTAAAGGACCTGTACAACAAGAACTTCAAGCCACTGAAGAAAGAAATTGAAGAGGCCATCAGATGATGGAAAGGTCTCCCATGCTCATGGATAGGTAGGATCATAGGATCAACATAATAGAAATGGCCATCGTACCAAAATCAATATACAGATTCAATGCAATTCCTATCAAAATACCAACACAATTCTTTATAGACCTGGAAAAAGCTATTCGCAATTTCATATGAAACAACAAAAAACTAAGAGTAGCTAAATCAATCCTGTACAATAAAAAACATCTGGAGGTATCACCATCCCAGATTTCAAACAGTACTACAGAGCAATAGTAATAAAAACAGCATGGTACTGGTGTAGAAACAGACCAGTGGATCAATGGAATCGAATTAAAGATCCAGCAATAGACTTACACACTTATGGCCACCTAATTTTTGACAAAGAAGCCAAAAAGGCACAATGGAAGAAGGACAGCATCTTCAACAAATGGTGCTGGTCCAACTGGATGTCCACTTGTAAAAGAATAAAATTAGACCCATACTTATCACCTTGTACAAAACTTAAGTTCAAGTGAATCAAAGACCTTAACATAAGGCCGGTCACACTAAATTTACTAGAAGAAAAAGTGGGAGAAACCCTCGAACTAATTGGCACAGGTGACAACTTCCTGAACAGAACACCAACAGCTCAGGACTTAAGACCAACAATCAATAAATGGGACCTCATGAAACTGAAAAGCTTCTGTAAGGCAAAAGACACTGTCATTCGAACAAAATGGCTGCCTACAGATTGGGAAAAAATCTTCACCAACCCCACATCTGACAGAGGGCTAATATCCAAAATCTACAAAGAACTCAAGAAATTAAATGCCAAGAAACCAAATAATCCAATCAAAAAATGGGGGAAAGAGCTAGAGAATTCACAAAGGAGGAATTCCTAATGGCTGAGAGACACTTGAAGAAATGCTCAACATCCTTAACCATCAGAGAAATGCAACTCAAGACGACTCTGAGATTCCATCTCACACCTGTCAGAATGGCTAAGATTAAAAGCTCATATTTCCACTGTTTGACTTTCCTTTTTCAGCAAATAGTTATTAAAGCTATACTTTGTTAGAATAATGAAGTGCTTGAATAATACGTGAATAGTAATTATTTCTAGCCAAGTAAAAGTACTGACCCAAAATGTGCAGTAACTTTAATATCTCACTTGAAATGAAAAAAAAATCTATGAATATTTTTTGCAGTGACTAATCCTTCCCCTTAATCCCCACAAATAGTATCAGGAAGATGATAGTATATGAATGAATTAGCATTTTTATTCCTTAAAAAAAAAAGAAAGAGAGAAAGAAAGCAGAACTTGGTCACACAGAAGTGTGAGTTCTTTCCATAAGAGGTTATTTTTTAAAAAATGTAAGAGTCAACCATTGTTTGTATCATTTAGCCATATTTCCAAGTACAATTTGCTCCTGTGTGGGTGTTATCTGTGAGTGGATACCACTGTGTGATATAAGTAGCTGAATAATTCTTATGTATGGAACAAGTGGTTAAAAGAGAACATAAAGACATAATTAGCAAAGACATCAGTAAATTATGTTATTCTTTCGACATAGATTGCTTGGTCATTTCTTTTGGTTGGAAAAGTGTTCGTGTTTTGTCTTTGTTTAGACAGGATCGCAAAGTGGCCTTGCTTTTGCCTTATGTCATGCTCACAGTGCGGCTATGCCTGCCATTGATATTCTGTGAAGTCATCTGTTTTCAACAAGAGAAACCACCCTTAGTCAAGACTCTTGAACAGCACAAGAAAACCCAATGCCCATATGATGGCTCTAGGTCACCAGAATAAATGATGAGGAAGTTTTTTCCTATGTCTATCCAAAGGCATGTTAATCTAGTTTCTATGCTTATGCATACAGACACCTACCTTTACCTCTCAAATGTAAGAAAAATCCTAAGCATTTGTCTCTGTACATTTCTCTAGGAATACTCATACACACACATGAATATTTTTTAACTTCTATATATAATGAACATTGTGACATCTACCTCTGAATCTAGGTCTTTTTCTTTGTTGACTGACAGATTCTTATCAATGTTGACATTTCTTTGTATTCTGTACAGTCCAGTAAGTTTCTGTCCAGAACCATAAGCCCTTATTAAGTATCTGTCTATTAACCAAGTACGCTTAAGAGACATGGAGATATTTTCATGTTTTTTTGTGTAAGCATGTTGATCATTACATATTGCCCAAATCAAATAACTTAGTTATTCATAAAATTGTATGATTAAAATGAAATACCCTTATGAAAACTTAGCACTTCATCCATTAGTCATTTATGACTAGAAAGATACTTAACCTACAAATGTAGCCAGACACATTTTCCTCAATAATAAGGGAAATAAACCAAACATATGGATTATTTGGAGCCTGATTATCAGTGGAAAAAATGAAGCAATCATATAACCCATTTCTTTTACATTGTATTCATTTGAAGTGTATTCAATAGAAAACACAGATATAGATGGAAATCTTTTGCCATTTTATATAAAATACTACACATAATAATTCTTTGTAAGTTTAAACAATATTATTTAAAAGAAATAGTTTAAAAGGTAAGTTTTTCTATCAATTTGTTTTTTGTGATTAATATCTTCAAGAAAATATTTAAATTCCATGTATTATTAATGAAAGTTCAGTTTTCCTGTGCCATAACAGATCTAGTATATTAAATCTAAAGGACATAAGAATACAGGAAATTATTGCACAGTGAACTAGCACTTGAAAATATGTGAATTTCTTATAGGTCAGGGAGTTCTGAGTGTTACCTATGCACACAATTTGATGCACTTCTCAAAGCATTTTCACATACACTTTTTAAAAATCTTCATTTGAGAATCTGGACGTGAATATAACATCAAAAAGAAACTTAGGCATCTCTCCTGTGCCTGGCTTTCCTTGGATTAATGTACCATTTAAATTTTTTTAAATAACCACCAGATTGATAAATAAATTTCACTAAGAAGTGTTTATTCTTTCAACTATAGATTTGGTAGTGATTTAATTCTTGATTAGGGTAAAGTGAAGTATAGTCAGGGAGGGTGGAAGGCTTTTGTGAAAGCTGATAAGAATCATCCAGTCTGTCTTTAAAGAGCTGGAAAAACAGGACCTGCATTGCAATCTGATGCAGCAGAATGTGGTTCTTCCTTTTGTTTTTCTGATCCCAGTGATCATAGCTTGCACGAAAAGTGGACTATCTTCATAGACAATCATGTGCAGTCATTAGTACCTGGGCTTCAATTCATCTTCCTCTGTACTGTTTAATGCAGATAGTGAGTCCCTAAGTGGCTTGGAGAGAGACTAGGAAGTGGTTAAATGAGCTAAACAATTGGGCATATCCAAGAAGGAAGAGATGAGCTATCCAAGATACAGAGATATCACATCTGTAACCACGTATGTGATCAACAGCTCTTGACCAATAGGTATTTTCCATCTTTGAAGATGCTTACTGCTACCACTGCTCAGTTCCAGGTTCTTTTTCAACACCGCATGTGAGAGAAGAACCCTGGTGGTTATCAACACTTACTAGTACTTACATGAGTTATAAAAGAACTTACATAATTGGGTATATGAACATATGCTTATGCTTTTTTAACCTTCTTACATTACTATATTATGAAATACAAGATAAATGATATCTGTCAAGACAAAAGGAACATTCTCATACTGAATTTTCAAGGAATAATTTTTCTGTGAGACCCAGTGTAGGGAAATCATTAATCAGGAAGGATGAATGCCATTCATATAAAGAACATTTTGGTAAGATCAAATACAGAACATGATAGAGTAAAGTAGCACCTGTTTGGTGCAGATGGACTGATAATTACTCTCGTTCTATGAACTTGTGCAATACTGTCAAATAGTATCATCAAACAGTTCTATATAACATTGACTTTGGTTTCTTCGTGAAATCCTAGAAAAAGACTATGGACTGTTGAATCCTTCTGAGAGCAGCATGTGGTCATAGAGAAAAAAAAAAAGGACTAGAGGTGCTGTAGAATATTGTTTTTCCATGACAAAAGTTGAAGAACAAAGATTTCACACTGAAAAATTATAAATATTAAAAAGCAAATGCTGAAAATTCATGGGATTATTTTGGGTAATGGAACTAATGTGCGTGTTTGTAGATCTGGCATAAAATTATGTAATATCTATCACACTCAATGTGAGAAGATTTTACCAATCCATGTAATTTGATAAGGCTCCAGCATCTCCAGACTTTTGCAATGATACATTTTTGAAATCCAGATCACATCTGAAAAAGTTTCTCACCATTAATTTGTATGGATAAATATGCTCTCTGGTTCCTTTAGTATTTGCTTTGTGAAAACCCTTTTTATTAGCTATTAATTTCTATGATTAAATACCATGGATAGGGTGCTTTAAGCCATAGTGACTTCTGGAAGTTCTATAAGATAACAGCTTGAAGTCATGGTACCAACATGCTTGGTGAAGACCATCTTCCTGGTTTATAGTGAACAGTCTTCTTGTATTCTCACATGGCACACATAGAGAAAATTCTCTCTATCATTTAAGGGCTCTAATCCAATACATAACTGGTCCATGCTCATGAATTCTTTTCCTACTTGCTAATATTTTCAGGTTGGTGGTTAGGATTTCAGCATAAGAATTTTGAGATAGTACACTATTTAATCAAAAATGCCACTAAATCTTGTTTTCAGAGACAACAAGAAATTATATCATTTTGACTGTCTTAATCATCTCTGAGAGGAGTACATAATCTCAGTGTCTGCTTCATGTTTTTCTACAGAGACAGCTTGCTATAAACTACATCCTCAGAACCATAGAATTTCAATGTCAGAAATGCATGGTAGAGCATTTTATTCCACCTAACAATATCTCAGTTCCCCAACTGCTATAAAGCTGTCAATTGTCACATCACCCGGGAGTAAGTATTCTCCCATGAACATGTTCATGTCTTGATCAGTTATTTCTCTAATAACACTTTCCAGTTTCCTTGGCGTCCTAGTCACCTGTTTCAGACGAATTGGCTTTTCCTTTACCAACTCTTTGCCTGCCTTCCAGATTTAAAGGTGCACAAAGTAGTAAGATCGTAAGACTTATGTCAGTGTTTCCCGAATGGGCTGTGTGGCATGTTAATCTTATAGGATAGTCTATGGATATCAATCCAATAACAAAAGCATTCTTGCCATTTTGCCAATCTATAGACTTCTCTCAATGAGCCATGGTGAGTATTGTTTTACTAAACAGTTCTATTAAGCCTTTGGGGGGAAAAACACCTACTTCACTTTCTATTATTTGGCATTTTTGAGACATTTTTGATCTCAGAAACTTTTTTAAGTAACATCTGTAGCCATCTCTTTGATCTAACTCTCATGTAGAATTAATGCTGAGAATTGCAGACCATTGTGTTTGCTGATATGTTAAGTTGAGGAGGGGGATGGGGAATTATTTAGTGGAATACACTTTAGGTGCTGTAATGTGTTGTGAACCAAAGATAAACTGATTGGTACAGACTGGCATCTTGCCTTTGCTCTCCTCTACTGACAAAGCCCTGGCTTGTAGCTCCATCTCTGCCTGTTTGTCTTGACTGGTGAAGGAGGATTGGAGCTTCAGATAAAACTATGAGTCACAGAACATTGGCAAAAGCTATATGGAGCCCTAAAACATCATAAATAAGATCAAAACAGTTTCATTTTAAAGAAAGGCAATGGATTGGGAAGAATTAGCCATGGGGAGTATTACGGGCATTCATCTTCTTTCATTACACTTCAGAGACACATGGTTCTATGGCATGCAGTTCTTTGCCAGACTAAAATGAGATGGCCCAAATCCTCTATGAATATTTAATAATTACAGATAATTTATTCTCAAGTGGAATTTACCAAAGTAGAACTTAGACACAATTTTTTTTTTCATTTAGATTGCAAGCTACCAGAGCAATGTAAAATCGTATTAAGCTGTAGGAAGAAGGAAAAGAAAGTCCTGCTACATAAGCCATATTTTATAGGTAAATGCTAGGAATTATAGCTTTTAGCTGATGTTTTCCTGTTATGATTTGGTGATATTTGCAACAAGGGTTTAATACTTTTGACCTGTGTTTTATTACTTATCAGTAATTTTATGGCTAACAACCAAACTGAAGCAAAATCTGAGAATGGACACAATTATAGTAGAATTTACAGAGCATAAGTTCATCTGCCTCTGACAAGCCAATATAAAATCTCTCCAGTACGTTAAAGGGTCACCCTCAAATCAGTGCTCTCTAGATTATTTGATTAGGCAATGTTTTAAAAATTAACAGAAAATGTTTTTATAATAATGTGTTGATGTCATTGACTAGAAAATAATGTTACAGGTTTTAGTCTCATTTTATTCATTTTAGAACATTATCTGATTCTCTCTATAATGATAATTATTGTATTTCTGAGTTAAGAAAACTAGAGAGAAATAAAATCTCATTTATTGCCATTCAAGTAGTGATAAAAATAAACCTGAAAACAGAATCAGCAGGATTCCTTGGAATGGAGAACTGAGAAAATAGGAAGGACTGAGATATTGTCCAACAGTAACAATTTATATTATCCAGAATCACAGGCATACACACAAACACACACACGTGCACGTTTCTGCAAACACATATATACAAATCACATCAAAGAATAAGAAGGATATTGATGCTAGAAAATACTGAATAAAGTCTTTCTTTATTTTATCATTTTACAAAAGAAGTTTATGAGAAATGAATTCATAAAACCCCAAGAAAAGTTATTAAGGACATTTATCCCTATTACAGTACTTTTATATGAACTAAAAAGTATTGGTTAAAAGAAGTTATACTGGTGGACATTCTAATCAATCACACGGAATACAGTAGTACCTTTAGGTTAGACAATAGTTATGTAAATTTTTCTCAATGTAAATACAATCTTGTTAGAGCTGCCACTGAATTTTTGGGGAGTCACCTACATACAGTGACTTATCTGAGAGAGAGAGAGAGAGAGAGAGTATGGGTGCGAATCTAGTTCTGTCTCTTACTAGCTGCTGTACCATGGCAGGTAAGATGTTCATCTCTCTGATGTTTATATGTAAAACAGGACCAAGGAAGCCATTCCAGTGGTGCAGTGCTTTTTGTATATAATCCCAGAATGTGATCCTACAAGAAGAATACAGTCAATCTTACATCTCTTCTTCCTTTCTTCCTTTTTCTCCTCTTCTTTTGTCATTTCTGTATCCCATCTTTCCTTTTCCTCGCTTATCTTTTTAGTTGTCTTGTTTAATTTTCTCCTCTACTGTTATCTCACTAGATTCACTGTGATTTCAGCTCGTGTTTAAACCAGATGTTAGTAGAAAGGCAAACGTGTCACAATGGCAGTAGTCAAAAATTGATTTACAATGATGAGTTGAGGGAAACAATGTGGGGAATAGAACTCTTGCGCCCATCACTTAGACTTTCTCATGTCATCAATTCCACATTAAAATGCACAGCCACTCAGTTGCAGGATTCTATGGAGCCTTTTAGAAATCCTAGCCTGGGAATGTGGTGGAGTTGTAAAGGCTGTGGTGGCCTCCATACCCGCAGCACATGTCAGTGGCACCTCTTCCACCTCCTCTACTGAATGCTACATTCACGAGTGTGTTGTATGTCCACAAGCCACTTCAGAGTGGGGACCAGAGGAGGAGTTAGGAACTCAATGGCAAAACTTGAAAAAATTATGAGGATGGTGACATTTAAGAATTTCCCTTTTCTATAATTTTTAAATGTCAGAGAAAATTGGAGTGGCTATTAAGTCTGGGATTCTAGCATAGAGTTAGGTGAGTTTTATTTGACTAAAATTGGTTTGTTTATTTGTAGCAAGCAACACTGCACACCCACGTGACACCTTCTTTCTTCACCTGTGACTGCATTGTTGCTCTAAGACAAAGAAAGGCTACAATTTCAAAGATAAAGCAATAAACACACAAGTAGCTTTGTTTTATTGTCTATGTGTTTTTTGTCTATTAATGCAATAAAATAGCCAGGATGCAAGCACATCTCATGCATTGCACATCTGAATAGTTTTATTATTGAAAGTCTTATCAATAAGGCATACGTGCACCTATACAGAGGCCTTGAGGTCATCTTTAAAGTATTATTGATGCTTAGATTTTTCTATAGTAACCAATAAAGCTGCAAATTGGCATTTGTTTAAAAGTACATCCAAAGGAGGGAACCCTTACAAATTACATTTCCCTTAATTTCCTACCATGACAAGAGATGCATTTTCTGAGACCCATAATAAATATCAAGTTATATATTTTTAAATGTACAAGTTATATCAATTGATTTAGTTATTAAAGACCCTAACATAAAGCCTGAACATAAGATTTAATAGAAGAGAAAGAGTGGGAAAAGCCTCGAACTCATTGGCACAGGTGACAACTTCCTGAACAGAACACCAACAGTTCAGGCTCTAAGACCAACAATCAATAAATAAGATCTCATGAAACTGAGAAGCTTCTGTAAGGCAAAGGACACTGTCATTAAAACAAAACAATAACCTACAGAATGGGAATAGATATTTACCAACCCTACATCTGACAGAGGGGTAATATCCAAAATTTATAAAGAACTCAAGAAATTAAACACCAAGAAACCAAATAATCCAATCAAAAATGGGGAACAGAGCTACACCGAGAATTCACAAAAGAGGAATCTCTAATGGCAGAGAGACACTTGAGGAATTTTTGGTTATTTTTTATATGTACAATTATAGTTAATTTTGTAATTACTTTGTCTGTATCTTTAAGTTTTGGTCAAGGATCATTTTTATTGTTTTCCAGAAGAAATCTCACTATTCATGAACTAATCTTGAACCTTGGGCTCTTAAACAATAAGTAGGTCTGCCCAAAATTTAGAAGGGCTAAGACTGTAAACCTCTCCCATAACACAAAACCCATCCACCATATTCTTATTGCAAATAGGTTTCCAAGTAGGAACATTTGCAATTCTAAGTAGGAATATTTCCTTTCTACTCCTAATTATAAAACATTTTGCACTTCTCATATATTGCTGATTATTTTCTTTTAAATTTTTAATTCTATTTATTTAGTTGTGTGTGTGTGCATGCACAAGCATGTGGAAGCATGCACACTTGTGTATTGTGTTCATGTGGAAGATGGATAACAATGTGTAGAAGTCTGTTCTATCCTTTCACCATATGGGTTCCAGAGAATGAACTCAGGTCACCAGGCTTGATTGCAAGTGCTTTGCCTGGTGAGACATCTCATCAGTCCTATTACTTATTATTGTCTCTATTCTGATACCACTATTATCAGACCATTTTTATATATCATTTTCAAATGTCTAAGTGGCCCTTTTGTTCATTACAGGACCTTACATAAAAGAGATAAATCATCACATATGGAAGTGAGTGAATAAACCAGTGATTAAGGATCTATCATTTGAAGGTTATCTGCTACCTGTTCTTTCTACCCTCCTCTGTCTTACATATGCACAGACCCAGACCCAGACCCAGACCCAGACACACACACACACACACACACACACACACACACACACACACACAGACACACACACACAGACACACACACATTATTCTGTAACTAGTTTTTTTTACTTCACAATGTGATTTTTATAGCAAGGATACTGGCCATTTGTCTTGTTACCTGTATTTTTCTTAGTACTTAAATTTTCCAATTCTCTGAGAATTTTATATATATATTGATGTGATGTTGTGGAAGGTCTGATAACATTGCTTCTGATAGGCTGATTTCAATGCTGAGATCTGGTTACCACCCCTTCTGAGGCATTCTCTTGATTGGTTAATAAGAGTCACTGATAGCCAATTATCTGGACAGAAAGAGTATAGGATGGTGGGACTTCCTGAGATTAGAACAGGAACCCTGCATTTTACACAGAGGATTAGCTCATTCCACCGGGAGACATGGAAGCAGATAGATGTGTTTGAGAATGCTGGAAGTTAATCACAGGCACGTAGTGGTTTGGGATTAGGTGATCTGGGTTAACTTAGAGTAACTAATTGAGACTCTGCCCAGCTAAGGGATAAGTGTTGAAACATTAAAAGGTCTTGGTGTATTTATATTGGGGAAAGGACCGTGGCAACTTATAGGATGTCAGTCTAAGCAGCCCACGGCCGTTGGACTCCCATGGAATTCCAGAGAATCTCCTGCCAAGCCGCTGGCAATTCTACAGGCCTAATATAGCAACTTATATTACTTAACAGAGTTTAGGTTACAGGTGGTATAGGCCACCCTTGGTTTTGCTTGTGTACTTGTTTTTTGATACAGGGTTTCTTTGTGTAGCCCTGGGTGTCCTGGACTCACTCTGTAGACCAGGCTAGCCTTGACCACCTAGAGATCCACCTGGCTCTGCCTCCTAAGTGCTGGGATTAAAGGTGTTTGCCACCACTTCCAGCAATTGTAGATAGCTGGGATTTCAACCTGGGTCCTTTGGAAGAGCAGACAGTGCTCTTAGCCACTGAGCCATCTTTCTAGCTCCATATTGATGCATTTTAAGCATACACTTTCATGAGTTCCTCCTTCCTATTAATTCTTGAACCTATTTTCCCAACTTTATGTACTCATTTTACTATTTATTTTTATAATTGACTGATTTCAATTAGTTCTATCCTATGCGGATAGGTATATGATCACTTCCTGGACCAGAGCAACATACCACAATTGACACCACTGAAGAAATCTACTTTTTTTGCACAAGCCATTATCAACTACCAAAATCTTCTCAACTAGAGGTAAGTTAAGCACCTCCCCTAACAATGCTGGAATGTTGAATGGCTTGATCTTGTGCAGGTCTTATGCATGCATCCACAGTTCTTGAGAGTTTATGAGCACAATGAACCTGTCAAGTCCACCCTTTAAAAATATGTAACTTTCAGTGTTATATTTCATATCATCTATCTTAATTTTTACCCTTAATGGTAAGAAAGAATTCTCTTACTTAGGATATAAAAAGCTTGTTCATATATACATCTAATATTTTGTGGTGTGTTGAATTACGCTTAATTTCTCTTGTAAATAATACTTGAAAATAACATGATCCTATTTTGGTAATGTGTATTGAGGACCAGATTCAGTGTATATATAATTCTTAAGTACAGAAAGAGTCAGACATGACACATCCATTACAATTTTCTATCATGGTAATGGCAGAGTTATTCAACCTTTCAACCACATCACAGATAAAAGGAACAGAAATGCCAGTGGAGGGAGAGGGACACCAACCCATCCATAAGACCCTTGACCCAAACCCTATCCTGCCTACAAGACATACAGGGATAAGGGTGGAGCAGAAATTGAGGGAATGGCTAGCCAAGGACTGGCCCAACTTGAGACCCCCAAAATGGGAGAGAGCCAACCCCTGACACTGTGAATGATGCTCTGCTGTGTTTGCAGACAGAAACAAAGCATGAATGTCTTCTGAGAGGCTCTACCCAAAAAGGACTGAAACAGATGCTGAGACCCACAGCCAATCACTGGGCAGAGCCTTGGAAGTCTTGTGGGGTTAGGGAAAGGAAAGAGGCATTGGAAGGGAACAAGAACAACAGAATAAGATCAACAGAGGGATCTAACCCAGACCCTTGGGGGCACACAGAGATTGAGCCATCTACCAAAGAGCGTGAATGGACTAAACCCAGGCCCCCTACACTCATGGAGCTGAGGGATGGTTTGGACCACTTTATGTGGACCCCCTACAAATTGGAATGGGGCTATCACTGACACCTACTCTGTTGCAAACAGTTGAATACTTTCCCCCTAGCTGGGATGCATTAACTAGATTCAAAGGAATAGGTTGCAGTTAGATCTGATGTGACTTGAAATACTAGGTTGGGTTGGTGGGTGGTCCCTTCTCTGAGGAGAAGATGAAGGGGAAATAGAGGCAGACAGTGGGAGGGTAGAATTGGGAGGAGAGGAGGTAGAGAGCTGAAAATTGGATGCTAAAATGAATAAAAAATTAATTAAAATTTAAAAATCTTCGGTCATATTCTAATAAGTAATTGATAACTAACACTGTAAATGATTGGTGACTAACACTATAGTATTTTTTTTATAAATACTTTATTTTTTTTCTTCAAGTTACATCTCAGTCACAAACCCCTCCCTATTCCCCCTTCCTATCCCGCCCTTCCACCCTCTTCCCCCCAGAAGTTTCCCCTTTCAGTCCAACAGATGGTTCCTTCTCTTATAACAGTAAGTATTATACAAAACAATAGATATAAATGTGCCACATTTATGAGAGTTAAATGGCCCAGTATACCTTCCCAATGTCCAGTTTATACATATTTGGCCCCTGACTTTAACATTCTACTATCTAACCAACTCCATGAGTTTAAAGGTCTATATGTGACTCAACATTCATATTATCTTGCAACACACTTTTAAGAGTATCTTCTTAGATCTATAACACCCTCTTGATTCCTAAACAGTTCAAAATTTAACTATGAGACTCTAGCTGTCTGCTCTTCAACCACCTCAGAGACCTGAGAGGGATAAATATATTTGCTTATATAGGAAGTGCAGGGCCTGCAGCTTCCAAAACTAAGAAAGAACATACCAATGACTGCCTGGACAGTTCCCATTTTCTCTCCATACATTCCAGCATCAATCTTCAGCCTTTGGGTCCTGTTTCTCTGACAGACATTTGTTGTAGAGCAGGGATTATGAAGGACTTACCTACCCTGTCTTGGCAGAGTTAGGCTGTCGACTTCCCTGCTACCAAGTTTTGTCCTTTTTGGACAGCAGTCTGTCTGCAGTTGGTGCAAGGGGTTTTTCCATGCCAAGAGAAAGGTTTGCCACTAATTCAACCATCTTATAGTGGAGAATAACACTATAGTATTAAAAATACCTAATTTTTAGAGTTCACTGACTTTTCTGATGTACATAGTCTTATCAGGGCTGTTTTAAGCTATTACCATCAATATTACAATTATGTTATGAGAAACTATAAAACATTTTTGATACTTTACATAGTTCATGTCCAACAATTTTACAAGCTTACTATCACTTGTAGAGTTAAACTGAGCATTAGAAACATCCTTAAATATGAGAATAATAAAAAGAATAAGAAGCCTAAAAGGTAAGAAGAGACAATTAGTTTTTTAAAATGAAGATATAGGACCCTTAAACATATATTTTTCTCTGAATTTAACTATTCGCTAAGTTTTCTCTAGGTCCTTTGATTTTATATGTTTTTATTTTCCTCTTTGTTCTTAATCTTTAGTTGGACTCATAAATGAATATTGTAATTCACATCAGATGTTCAGACCCTATAAGCTAGACACACTGTATGCCTCCACAGATAAGCTCTGTGTATGAGGTGCATTTTAAGAGAAGTCACTTTGCAGGGCACATAGGCACTCACAAAGATTAAAGAGGCAATCAGAGAGCCTGAATGTATCTGTGTTAGGTCATCTACATATATGCTGGGGTTGTTTGGGGTTCTTTGTGAGACTCCTAACAGTGAGAGTGAAAGTGTTTCTGACTCTTTGGCCCACTCTTGGAACCCTTTTCCCCCAATTGGGTTACCTTGACCACCTTTGATATGAGGGTTTGTATCTAGTCTTGTTGTATCTTTATTATGCTGTATATGTTGATATTAATGGGGATCCTGTTCTTTTCTGAAGGGAAATGGAGGAGCAATAGATCTGGCGGTAGGGGAGACAGGAGCAGGAAATAGGAGGAGAGGTAAGGGAGGCCAGAGTCTAGATGTATTGTATGAGAGAAGAATAAATTAAAAAAAGAAAGGGAAGCGGGGGGAGGGAGAGCACTTTGAAAGGGACACTAAATGTGTCCAGGCAAGGAAATTAACTGTGAGGAAGTGAGAATAAAAATTTGGTTCAAATTGCTTTATCAACCAGGATCAGATTGGAGAATTTTGATGCCAGGAGTTTCATAAGCATATTTAAAACACAGTACAATTTGGGAAAAAGTTTCCAGCCAACAATCACTCCCATTCCAGGTTTCTAAGCAACAATTAATTATTCCAATTCCAGGTACAAAATAAAGCTTAAGGTATAACTGTTTAGAAACTCCTTTACAAAGTATACATGATCATGAGGGTGGGTTCTATGGTTGAACTGCACAGGATCTAATATGGTCTCTGATTGAGATATCATAGTGTTTAACAGGCCACAAAATATATGTAACATCTTCCATAAGGATGTGCTCTATTAACTGGAAGATAAAACTAACAGTCTAGGGAAGGGAGAGTCTAGGATAAACATTTTGGATAAGGCTTGCCCAACAAACAGCAAAAAGGTGGGTGAAGCCTGCTGCCTTACATAGCTAAAGGTCACCAGATCATTAACAATATCCACTCCCTGTTTTCTGGGCAGAAAAATAGATATTTTATTCCCCCCATTGAGGAAAAAATCTAATGAGAGTTAGTGAATATGGAGGGGCTTCTAATACAGTCTCTTAAAAGGAGCATGAAAACAACCTGAAACCTGTGAGCACCTGGCATGGCAGCATATGGGCTGAAAAGGGGTTTCTGGCTTGGCATTGCTTTCAGTTGCTAAATAGCAGCCAAAGTGGTCAGAGCCCAGATTAGGCTGAAGCCAGGTGAAACCCTGAGAGACAGTGCCCCATTTAAGAACATGCGGGTGGAGCCCAGGGGCCTTGCACTAGAGATGATGAAGTATGAAGCAGCATATGCAATATGCTGTAGCCAAGTGCTGATTGAAAAGCTGACCTCAAGCAGAACTGTGCAAATAAGGTCAGTGGACTGAGGAAAACCGCAGCTGGCTGGCCCTGCCCCATCAGTTATGACAGAGTGACCAAGTAGCTAAGACAAACTGACCACATTGGCCTAACGGCAGCTGAGGTCCACAGAGGAAAAAAAAAAAAAAAAGGCCTCAAGCCTAAGTTGAAGTGAAGCTGCCATAGCAATGCTAGAGCCAATTGCCCTAAAGGACAAATGCCTGAGGTGTTCCTGCAGACAGATGGCTGACTAACTGCCTTCAAGAACCTGTGCCTGAGAACCTGCCACTGAGACTGTATCCTTCTAAAGGGTTAGGGTTAGTTTTCAGGAAATAGGATTTTAAGGGTTAGTTTTTAGGAAACATGTTTATATTTATTAATAGAGTTAGTTGTTAGTACATAGGTATTCATAGTTATTAATAACATAGTCATTAAAAAGTTTTTTTCTTCAGGAAAGTCCTGAATTTTTAACATTCCTGGTTTTGCTAGTGATCTTTGGGCAAAGAGACCTTTGCGCCCACAATACTCCTTAAGGCAAAGAATAATTCCAAGAAGTATGCAGTGCATTGTCTTCTGGGAATATGTCTAAAGTTTCCTCCAATATCCATTGTTGGGTGTTAGTGGTGTCTTTATTGGGTCTAAATTGAAATTTCCAGGAGAACAAGAGCACTATAAAAATGTACTTTAACTCAAAATCATTGTACTTGATTTTAATTCATTTTTTCTTATGCAAGCCAGAATTATCTATAATGTACTCACCCCAGGCAGAATTAAACAACACACAACTACATCTTTACATTTGGAGCGTAGGTATGCCAAGAAATTTATTGGTAGGGTTGGCCTCTCCTGAAGTCACTCTATTGTTGTGTAGATTTACTCTTGATATATGCTTGTATCCCAATATCTTCTTGTAAGGACATTACTCATATTTAATTAGAAGATTCACCAATTATACTTTTTAACATCATTACTTTTAGAGATCCTATCCACAAGCAGAATTTTGAAGATTGTTGGGATTTCAGCATAAGCCTTTTTAGACTCAAAATTCAGTCCCTTTGATAAGCCTTGGAATTCATTCTAGCAACAGACATAGTGACACACACCTTTAGTCCCAGTACGTGGGAGTCAGAGGCAGGCAGAACTCGGTGAGTTTGACGCCCGTCTGGTGTAAAGAGTTAGTTCCAGAACAGACAGAGTTACATAATGGAGAAATCCTGTCTCAAAAAAAAAAAATAACAACAGAAAAAATAAATTATTCATAGCATTCATTAGTTGGTAATTTACTTAATCTGCCATGTTGGTATATAATATTGTGGGTATTCTTTTCTTTCATCTTTTATCTGTGGATTATGATATTTGTTAAAGGGAAAACAAAATCACAAGTTCAAATTACTGTGATCCACAGTGTTGAGATGTTCCCAGACAGAGACGATGGCTAGTGATGATGATAGCACACTCACCCATCCTGAGGAATATGATGAGCTACGTTCGTATGCATGACTTTTCAGTGAGGAGTAAACTTGGATGTTATTAAATTTATCATTCGTTGTTTGACTTGTTTCAAAATGTATCTATCATTACACAACTGTCAGTTGGCTCATAACTAAATATTAATATTAATCTTCAGTTAAAATGAAAACATAAGGAAAATATATACATGTTCCGTGATCACAGCCAAAAGAATCACTGAACCACTTATTTACTTAGAACGCTACATCTAAAGTGTGTGTAGTGTTACTTTTTCTAACTGTGCCTAAGTTGTAGTCCTATTTTTGGTCTTTTAAGCTACACATAGAATTTAACAGAGTTGGTTAAAGATTAGTCTTAAAGTATCACACTGTAAGAACAATTTCTTTGAACATATTCTACTCTTTCCTCTTTGTCACCTCAGCCCACACAACTAGAACAACTGTTCCTTTTAATTAAAATGGGAAAATATAGTACTTATAAACTTAATCTTTACCAGAGCCAAGAACAAAATCTATATCTCCCATAAAGGGAAATGCTCTATAGAATGGAATAAAAATGATAAATTGGTAAATACATTGTATAATTATTGGCTTATTTTTCTTATTTATCTTTTATCAGTGGCAAGAATATACAAAGGATCCATCCCCCAAATCTCTGATGCATAAAATAAGAAAAACTGTGAATTCCATAAGAATCTTGTAGTTAAATATTTAAAATTAAAACGCCCTGATCTTTTTATTCTTTCATCTAAGGAATTATAAAGAATTAATAATATTCTTCTGGATATTTACTTTCATGAACAATACATAATGGAATAGAAAAATAATGTCGTGTGTGTATGTATGTATGTATGTATGTATGTATGTATGTATGTATGTGTGTAAGGGGGATGGGGAAACTTAGGCAGGCATGTGTGCTGGAAGTGCATGAAGGCCAGAGGATAACCTCTGGTGTCATTCTTAGGAATGGTCCACTGGTATTTTTGAGACAGGGTTTCTGACTGGCCTGGACATCACTGATGGGGTAGGCTGGATGTTCAGGGAGACCCAGGGACACTCCAGTCTGCTCTCACTCATTCTGTTGTGAGTCACCAATCTATATTTTCTAATGTGGATTCTGAGGATCACTCAGGTCCTTAGGCTTGTATATAAAACACTTACCAACTGGGCATCTCTCCAGCCCCAACATATCTAATTCTTAACAAGCAGCTGTATTAGGAGATGAACCTTAAGTTACAAAATAAATAGGTCCTGGAGGGGGAGAAATTGAACTCGTCCCCATTTACACTGGCTATTTTCCCAATTCTCTAATGTGTTTTAAATTATATTGATATTTTGTGTTTAATTTGGGATTTTTGTTGGAATCCTAACAGTGGAAGAAGGGGTGTCTCTGATTCTTCTGCCTGCTCGTGGTACCCCTTTTCTCCTACTGGCTTGCTTGGTCCAGCTTTGCTATGAAAGCTTATGCCAAGTCTCATTGTATCTTGTTATGTTGTGTGCTGGTGATATCACTGAGAAGCATTCTCTTTCCTGAAGAGAACTGGAGGAGCAGTGCATGTGGGGGGTAGACTGGGAGGAAAAGAGGGAGGGGAGGTTGAGTTCAGGATGCATTGAATGAGAGAATAGAGAAACAATAGAACAAAAAGTAAACAAACAAAATATTAGACCTTTTGGTGTGCATATTTCTTCATTAGCGTTAATATTTTGGAGTCTGAATTTTCCTTCATTCTGTTTTAAATAAAGATGAATAACTTTTACTTTCTATTATATATCAACTCAAATGAGACTTTGATTTTTGTAGCTACAAATCGTTGTAATGAAAAGATACAGCAATCCAATTCTACATCCAGCAAAATAGCTACAACGTTTTTTAAGGATGTTTCAACCCCAATAACAAAAGTTAGTGTGGTTGAGTGGGCCAAAGCCTTTAGGATGTACATAGGTTATGAAGGACACTGTTTAGTGGTAGTGAAGCCCCTATGAAAGACACCCATAGGATCCTTCTGCCTTTTCTGCCCTGTGAGTACCGACAGATTGATCTTGGTTTCCTCAGGTACCAGAATGATGAGAAATCTGCTTAAGCTTCATTATAAACAATTGTTCATACTACCTAACCTATGACATTTAGTTATTTACATGAAAATGCCCATCATCTACATTTATGATTATAGACAGCAACATTACAATTGTTGCCACCACAAATCATAATTAGCTGAAGCCATTGGGTGTTAGGTCTGACTACATTTAGTGAAAATTCCTTTCCTATATGTTCTTTCATGTGTTTCTTGTATGTCTTTCTTTCATGTGTTTCTTGTATGCCTTCAGTGATTTAAAATCATACTGGACTTCTGTTATACATAGGACACTGTCTTTAAAATCTTGTGGCTTTTGATGAAGTAACTTTTCACAGTTTCTGTAGAGAAAGCATCAAATGCCACCAGCCCCAACTTAATAGGCTCTTCGTCCAAAAAGGAACTGTTTTCCTCCATGCTGCCATGGTACCCCTGTAGTCCTGTTTTATTTTGTCTCATCGTGTCTCCTCTTTCATGGTCACCTTATCTCTATTTGCTCTCATGATTATTTTACGTGAATCATAGACACAAGGTCTATGGGGAAAATGACAGGTCATTGTATTCAGACCTCTGTACCTAGTGCATGTTATTGCCAGACACATATTATTCCCTTTAGAATTATGTTTAATCTCCTTTCGAATGTCTTATTGATGCTGCCTCAATGACCTCTTTGGGTAGCTATTCCATTGCTAAATTGCTCTTTCTTTTAGGACACTTTCTCTTGTAAGTAATTTAAACATGCCCTTCTTATTTCCTGTAAAACATTCTGAGTCAACGTTGAATGATTTTTCACTCCACACACACTGTACTATCTCGTTCTTCCTACTAAAATACTACATGCCACAGGAGGCAGGCCCTCCTTTCAATATGTTGGTCATTCAAGAAAAAAATCTAACAGATGTATGACATTCCCTCATCTATGAAAAGAACATCTAAAAATCATTTCAGTTATAATATCTCATGTTCCTATTGTGCCTACATGTGTATTAAGAAATATATACATTAGCATATTTTGTGGTTTATATTCATATGAAACTTTAAAACTTTTGCACTTACACCTGCAATTTTTAGATTATAACCACGTAAAATAAAAAAATTGTGTATTTTAGAATAGGTATGCTGATTGAGTCCTTTGTATCACTTTGTATATTATTTAGGGTTTTATATATCCAATTGTTGCTTCTAAAGATGTGTTCCAATTTTGCATTACAGGTAAATATATACCATGTGTATAGTAAATGTACTTATTTTGTTTCATTAGAACACATAATTCAAAACATTTTCGATTTATATTTTATCATTGTGATTTTTCATATTATTTCCCCTTTTATTTCCAAATAATAGTTTAGTATCTTTTATGTATGAAGAAATTTTATGGAGATCTTGTCTGATTCTCTTCTAAGCTTGTATCAACCACTTAAATTTCTTCTATATTTACCACAAATCCTCACTTCTATAATTTTATAAGAATTACTAAATCAATACTTTTGAAATATTTTCTTAAAATATACATGCATGACTGCTTTTGAACCCCAATTCACAGTTTAGTCTTTAATTGATGAACACACACAGAATAGCAGTTTCCATGTTGTTTTTGTAAATGACTAACTGATGGAATATGTCATGGTGACACAACTGGCACTCAAGCTGCCACAAGGGATAGGGCTTCAACCTGACAAAAATTACATTTGTTAGCAGTAGAGAACTGAAGGACATTTATAGGTAATCTCTTCAGTTAAAATTCCCTCATATTTAAGGGAAGACACCCAAAATCTCTCTAGGAAACTGGCAGGCTTGGAGGTTAACCAATCAGTGTTGATACAACATGAATAAATCAATAAATATAGCTCATATAAATGGACTTCAAAGCAAAATTCACATGATCATCTCAATAGATACAGAAAAAGCACTTGAAAATACAACATGACTTTTTAATAAAAGTCCTGGAGAGTGTAGGATTAGAGGGAATATACCTCACTAAAATAAAAGCTACGAATGACAAACAACATTTGACATCTTCCTGTGACATAGCACCTGCCACCAGGGACTGATGTGAGGAGTTAGGTTACAGATATGAAATTAGTTAGGACATTCCCAAACACAGAGTTGTATGCACAGTCTAGCAACTCTATTATCAAGAATCATAATCGAGAGTGTTCCTTTATAGATTCTTGATATTCAGGTTTAAATTTAAATTTGTAACTTTTCTTTTTCCTCATACTATAAACTAATTCTTCTTTATTATAATGATTATTTATTACATCAAGTTACATCTCCATCACAGTACCCTCTTTCCACCCCTCCTGGTTTCACCCTCCCATCTTCTCCTCCCTCTCCCACCCATCCCACTCCTCCGATGTGGAGTGTCCCTACATATCAGCCCCTCTCAGTCCAATAGTCATATGAGGACTAAGAGCTTCCTCTTGCACTGGAGGCCTACCTGGTAGCACACCTAGGGCAAATTGTCTCCTTGATAGGTAACAAAGTTTATGTTCATGATCTTTTTGGTGTGTTGTTTGGTAGGATAGTTATCCTGTACTATATGGCTAAAATCCAATTATAAGTGAGTAAATGCCATGTGCATCTTTCTGAGTCTGGCTCAGTGGCCTGTGAATGGGAAGGTAACCCCAGTGAGGAATTAACTGTAATGCCCACACCATTCCATTTCCTGTCAGCATTTTTTAGCACACTGCAACTTTCCAGTACCTGACTGAGAAGATCTAGACTATACACAAAATGAACATTTACTCTAAAATTCTTCTTGTAATAAGCTATGGTGTAAAATGGAAATTGGTTGTTGTAATTTCAAAAGTTTACTTAAAATATACAAGATGTTCTACCAAATTCAATATGTGTACTTGACCTCATTTCTTGGTTGTATCTTTCTTCACTTGTTATTTGGATACTGAATGAGTATACATTCTCTCAGGGATCTTCCTATTGCTCATCTTACTCTGTACACAACTTGCTGTCTACTCTACCTAACAGCAGTCTCTTATGAGGTATATGGCTGTTCATATCACTCCCTCCCTTGAGACCACTGCCCCATGTTTGTTTGTGATACTATAACCAAATACCCAAACTAGATGTCTTAAACAATAAAAATTCTCTCACAATTATTTAAGTTATTCAAATTATTTAAAGTTCAAAATCATGGTGCTATTCTGTTATAATCTAGTGAGGGATTTCTTCTTGATCTATTGATTGACTTTCTCACTGAGTGCTTAAGCATTCTTTTCTCCATACATGTATACATGTATTCTTATGAAGAATTGTCCTTGTCCTATTAGGACAACACTCATGATGTTTAGTTTTTACTACTTACCTTCTAAAACTTCTTTCGCTTAATATAGTCCCCTTGGCAGTGAGTATTCTAAAATATTACTTTGGGAAATGGAGAGTCTATTCAGTGCGCTTTGCATATGGTTCGCTATTGCCTACCTTATTAATGTCAGGCACCTAACTATAACATCTATGTCTCTGGATTATCTCCCATCAACCTGTCTCCCCTGACTCACTTTGATTCACACTTGGCCCAATAAGCATTATTCAATGCACTATGCTTACCAGGTCCCTCAAATAAATTATATTATCTCTGGATATACTCCCTAGACTATTTTCATATGCACACTACTAAGATATTTCTTATTCATCCTCATAAATACATGTTTGATACATTTTTTCACCAAGAAACTTGCAAACTGAACAGGGAGTAGTAACCCACCTCCATGTCAGTACTTTCAACAGAGGTTAATACATGGGGACATTTGCACATTCAAGAACAGCCTGGGCTGCACCTAAGAACTAGTCGCAAATAAATAAATGAACTAAACTAAGAAACAACTTTTTATACTCTATTCGCTACCATTTTTTCCACTTTTGATGAATTATGCATCCTTCTTTACAAGTAAAATCATGTAATGTTGTAATAGTTTAGTCACTTACTTACCTTCCTACTAAATTATGAATTAATTTGAAGGCAGATTCCATGCTCTATTTACCAGTGCTTAATGTTGGATAGTTAAATGCTCGAAATTTCCTTTACTGGAAAATACTATAATGACCATCTTTAACTGTATAAATGAATAAAAAATGATTCATCAAGGGTTCTGTTACAAATTGCAAAGTCTTGGCAGAGCTAGGCTGTCGACTTACCTGCTTCCAGGTTTTGTCCTTTTTGGACAGCATTCTGTCTACAGTTGGAGCAAGGGGCTTTTCCTACCAAGAGATAGGCTTGCGACAAATTCAATCGTCTCCCACTGGAGATTCTTTGATGGTCATCTTCTACTTGGAGGAGAATAGGGGGTGCTGTCAGGAGTTGATATTTCTTTTTTTCTTAGGAGTTGATATGTCTTGATATAAAAAAATCTAAAGTTGCGAAAACATCTTTGAATGCCATATTCTGCAGATCTTTTGAGGTTTTTGAAGAGGCCTTATCTATCTCTTATATTAGGGTAAGCAGATGTTGCTTGTCTCTTAGCAGGTTTATTTCTGATTAGCTTAGCAAGTAACTATAAGTCCTTCATAACCCCTGTGCTACAATCAATGTCTGTCAGAGAAGCGGGGCCAAACGACTGAAGAGTGATGCTGTAATGTATGGAGATAAAATGGGAACTGTCCAGGCAGCCACTGGTATGTCATTTCTTAGTTTGGGAAGCTGCAGACCCTGTACTTCCTATAAAATCAGATATATTTATCCCTCTCAGGTCTCTGAGGTGATTGAAGAACAGATAGATAGAGTCTCATAATTAAATTTTGAGTTGTTTAGGAGGCAAGAGAGTGTTATACATCTAAGAAGATACTTTTAAAATTGTGTTGCAATTAGTATGAATGTTGAGTCAGATACAGAACTTTAAACTCATGGAGATGGTTAAATAGTAGAATGTTAAAGTCAGGTACCAAATACATATGGACTGGACAATGGGAATGTACGCTAAGCCAAATAACCCTCATAACTGTGGCCTAACTACCTCTGTTGTACTGTATTGTATTTGTCATTATAAGAGAAAGAGCCATTTGTTGGACTGAAAGGAGAAACTGTAGGGGGAAATAAGATATACATTAAACTTAAAAGAAAAAAGAGAAGAGGATGGGGGGTTGAGGGTGAGAGGGTGGGACTGGAGGGGGAATAGGGAGGGGACTGCGATTGAGATGTAACTTGAAGAAATAAAAAATAAAGGAAAAAAAACAAATTGCAAAGTCTCTTCTTTTCAATGATTGTGTTGAATAATGTTAGAGATTGTATAGATTATGTATTTTCATAGCTAGGATATAAACAGAAAGTTACTTTTTAATTAGGAAGAAAACAATGGAGGACTGAAAGGGAGGAGCAGAAAAGAGAAAGACAAAGTAAATGAACCTGTTATCACTTATCACTGCATAGTGATATATTCTGGGATATAAAATATTGAAACAGGTAAAAACTTAGCTCTACTATCAATGATTCTGTGTTCCTGTTGCCATAGTCACTTGGTGTCCAGTCACTTATGGGGAAAACATTATAGTTTCTCTTACAATAGGTGCAGTCAGTTTGAAGCACCCCTACCCACCTCTGTACTCAGTTTTCTAAAGAGTGGGCAGAAAATTGCTTCCCTCTCACTTAAGTCATATTTAAATCGAATCTCACTTCACTGTGAAGGACGTTATAGCATTTCAGTCATTGAAGAAACCATACCAGCACAAGAAAGGGTGTGGGTTAAATGAAAAGCATGCCTGTTGGCCTGTAATAAGGCCTATCCTTACTATATCCTAGCTACCATGTATGCTATTTTGAATTTATGCTCTGCTTCAGTTTGTAGGTAGGTAGAGACTCTAGGATGCCATCAAATACTTTTACTCTGTCTTGAGTTCTACTCAAGGAAATCTACCAGGGGATTTCCTGCAAATTCAGGAAAGTGCAGTTTCTCCCAATACACACATATCTGTCAAGCTCTTTCCAAGCCCATCACCAATACAGACTGTGTTGAGTTTGCAGAACAGTTTACAGAGCTTCCATGGTTTCTTCTCACTAAGTATTCATATGGCAGGAGAACAGTCAAAATCCCATCATATACTCATCCCTGTTTTCTAGATATCACGGTTATGTCATCCTTTCATCTTAGAAATGAATTTTTAATGAATGTGAATCTTCCCTAACAAAATATTAATGTTCTTTAGACAAAGAATTCAGTAATTAGAAGTAACTTTGATAAAGAATCAGTCTCTGTACATATAATTAGTAATTGCCTTTAATGTTGCTAGAAAGATAGATGAAGGAATATTAGGGTGTAGTCAATAAATTACAAATTGAGTTTAATTAAGAAAACCTTTTCTAGTCATTAGCAGAGTGTTTTTACTGTTACATTCTTGCCAGAATTATATATATATATATGTTACATTATAGGTACAAGGAGTAAGTGAAGACAAAAGGCTGTAGTTGGTTATCTCATTGGCAAGAAAATTGCCATTTCAAAATACAACTGTAGTTCTTTCTTTGGATGACATGCATGCCTGTGTTTTTGAACTGTTGACCTACTGGTACATCACAAATAGCAGGTAAACAAAATTGCCTCAGAATTGAAAATAAAAATTAAATGTCAAATTGTATGTGAAGTTGAGAACTCTCTAAAGGCAACAGAATCTAGTATTAAAGAGGGTGAAGACATAAGCAAAACGACCCAGCCATAAAACTCACCTTAAGAGAGAAAATAGCTGGGAGTGAAAAACCATTTCTTCAGAGCACAAAGATAGGAGGGTAATTGGTTCAGAAGAAACACTTGTACCTGAAGTAGAGAAAGAGTAGGTTGATAACCCTTGTGGGATGATGAAGGAAGTCTCCACTGCTTTCCTCATAACCACGGAGGCTGGGATGGCCCCAGCATTACACACTCTATTGTGAAAGCGAAAGGACAGAAGAAAAGGAAGCCATTGTTCACTTGGAAAGAAACTAAAATGATTTCAGGCTAAAGAAAATTCAGTGCCGGCATTGAAACTATGTGAAAATAAAAAGATAAAGAAATACTAGAAATAGAAAATCAAAATTATTAATAATTTTAGAGCAATTACTGAATCATATCAAATTATGGAGTTCATTCATAGATCTATTGCAACTGAACCTAAGTATATTGTATGAAAATAAATGAAGTTAATGATTGCTTTTCTCCTTCTTCCTCCCAATGCACAGGCATTTGGCATAAGTTTAATGGGGAAACTTCAGAAAAGAGATTAAGTAACTTTATTACGGACATGAAACTAAAGAGTGGCCAGCTATCATTTGGATTGTGATAGTGTGGCTGTAAACACAGTACACATAAGCTGTACACTTTAAGGAGTCTGAGAATCATTTTGTCCACTAGATGTCCATTAGTTTTCAGTCCAAAGTAGAAGTTGCTAATCTTTTAGAATATGAGCATTGAGAATTAGAATGTTCAGATTCATCAGTAAAACAGATGATCTCAGTAAACAACTCATACTCTTTGAAAAGGATTATAACTACCTGAGAAACCCACTACAGGGGGAAAGAAAGCTGTGCCTACTACTGTGACATCATATATCACTTAGTGAATTTTCAGACAAGCATTATTTTTCATGTGCTTAGACCAGAGACACCTGGAGGCACATCTGTCTCACCTGAGCTCCTGGAAGCACATATACAACATTGGGAGATCACAACTTCATTGTCTCCAATGTAATTATAACATATATGCTTGGTACTTGGTTTCCTTTTTTCAGCCATAAATATGAATGTTCACTCTTTCTATTCTCATTAAATGAACCCAGAAAGGATACTTTCTTTAACCTGATGCTATTAGATGTTTCTTTCTAAGGAATTCATGTTTTGTTCAACTGTGCGGAGCTGCAAGATTAGAAATTTGAACTGATTTCACCACTTTCTACACCTATATAACCAGGAACCAAGATACCCAAAGCAGAGTGAACCTGTCTGTGAAATGTTATGTCTGAAAATGTGAATCATAATTTAATTATGGATTACATAATTTGGAGGCATTTTTGTTTACTATTTCCAATCTAGCTTTACCTTGGGATTGTTCATTATAGCCTACAGAGCTCTTAAGGAATATGTCCAAATGTATTTTTATTTCATTAAAATTTTTGTATATTTATGTCAGTCCAAACCAAAAGTAACTACAGTACTTTCAGAATATGGGGATTGAAATTAGAATATTCAGATTCATCAGATAATGATGAATAATAAAACAGATAATCTTGGTAAAATATGGTCAAGACATGTCATTTTTAAAAATTTATTTATTTCTTCAAGTTACATCTCAATCACAATCCACTCCCTACTCCCCCCTCCAGTCCCACCCTCCCACCCTCTTTCCTTCAACTCCCCATTCTCTTCCCCCCTTTTTTTAAGTTTAAGGTATATCTTTTGCCCTCAACAGCTCCCCCTTTCATTCCAACAAATGGTTCTTTCTCTTATAACAATAAATACAATACAAAATAACAGAAATAAATAGGCCACAATTATGAGAGTTATTTGGCTTAGCATACATTCTCAATGTCCAGTCCATATGTATTTGGCACCTGACTTTAACATTCCACTATCTAGCCATCTCCAAGAGTTTAAAGTTCTATATCTAACTCAGCTTTCATACTAACTTGCATCACAATTTTAAAAACATCTTCTTAGATCCAGAACATCCTCTTGATTCCTAAACACCTCAAAATTTAACTATGAGACTCTATCTATTCTTCAACCACCTCAGAGACCTGAGAGGGATAAATATATCTGATTAGAAAGGAAATGAAGGGCCTGAAGCTTCCAAAACTAAGAAATGACATACCAGTGGCTGCCTAGACAGTTCCCATTTTCTCTCCATACATTACAGCATCAATCTTCAGCTCTTTTGCCCCGTTTTCCTGACAGACATTGATTATAAAGCAGGGATTATGAAGGAATTGCCTACCCTGTCTTGGCAGAGGTAGGCTGTCGACTTACCTGCTTCCAAGTTTTGTCATTTTTAAAAGCAACAGTTATTTCTGAAAATGAACAACTTAATGTGACTCTATCACATATTCCATATTTTCTCTTTTAAGATTGGGTTCACTTTATTTCAGCTTGTTTAAATCATTAATGTGTTCCTGTTTTTCCTCTTCATAGAAACTTTTGGTGTGAATCCTTGTTTTATAAGAGAAATTTCATTGTGAAATCAAGTCTCCAAATTCCTTATGGGTAAATACTTTTGTTCTATTTTCATCTCATTTACAACAATGCTAAACTTTCATTTGATATTGCATGAATATGTGTAATGTGCAATTTTTTGCATACATGTGATACTGTCTAAAGTAAATTATAGCCCTGAAAGGAAGTGAAAAATAAATACCATCATAATTAACTCATTAAATAGCAGTGATCTTACTAGTTAAACAGGGATAAGTCATTTATAAGTATGTTATGTTATTTTGAAGGGAGCCAAAGTGATTTATCTTACTTGCTCACTAATAATGCCCATTTTAGTTCTCTACTTCATTATCCTACATTTTTCTACTTATTAGAAATATGGGATATTAAAAAATAAAATAAAATATTTGAAGGAGAAACTTTCATTCAATTTTCTCCAAGCAAGTGGGGAAATATTTCCTGAAAAAACTTGAAAACTGTTCCTTTCATATTGTGTATCTTTGTGTGGATTATCATCTATATAGTTTCCTAAAGGACAATAAAATAAAATTACATAAAATGAAACAAAACACAAATTTGATTCTTCCAGAAAGACTTAACAGTATTTGCATATCATTACAATCCTCATTGATATTTTCCTCTTTAAGATGATATTTAAGTTTGGAGATGTATTTACTATTTAAAATAACATAATGTAATAGAAACAATAGGAACCCTGAAGCCACATCTCTAATATATAAAAATTGGGTCCTCACATGACAGAAGTAAAATAAACTAAAGAAAATCAAATTTTATACCTGGGTATAATTTTCTAATACTGAGCCAAACTGAAAGAAACTTATGGAGAAACTGCGAAAAATTAAAACATAAAGATAATGTGCAATGGAGTTATCAGTTTTCAATAAATATTTTATTACTGAAGCATTCCCTTTTCTCATTGATTTTGATGACTTCTGTGAAAAAAATCATACGTATATGTACATAAAATGATTGCCTTGACTTGTAGTACTGTGCCATGTATGTTCCCCTGTAATGACATGTTTTTATTTGTCTTATTTATAAGCTTAATACACATAAAAACTACTGTCTATTTTGTTTCCCTTCAACAGATCCATCCATTTTTTAGATCACTAATTTCTCTCATTTTTACTTTAATAGTGATCTGACTTTTAATATTATTCAATCAATTATAGTCTTAATAAATATAATCTGGGTTATTTTCATGTTTAACAAATCAGATTATTTGATTTAGGCATCACTGTGCAGTCATGAATATTCTGGTATGTGTTTGTGTGCATTCATGTGTATGTCTGTACAGTTATATGTAAGCACATGTAGAGACAAGAAACAAACACATACATATATAAGTATACATAATATGATTAATCTTCATTTAAAAATATTTTATTTATTATGAATAGTGATCTCTTTGCATGTATACCTGCAGGCCAGAAGAGGGCACCAGATCTCAATGTAGATGGTTACGAGCCACCATGTGGTTGCTGGGAATTGAACTCAGGAACTCTGGAAGAGCAGCCAGTGCTCTTAACCTCTGAGATATCTCTCCGGCTCCCTAATCTTCATTTTTATCCTCACTAAAATCATGTAATAAAGAAGCACACCTCTGACATGTAAATGAGGGTATTTTCTGAGAGGTTTAACTGAGAGCACCTACCCTGATATGGGAGGGTCTTGATAGACTAAATAAAAAAGAGGAAAAGAGAATGCTAAATGACCACCAGCATTAGCTTTCTTTGTTTCCTGATACCTTAGGATATGAAGAGTCCCAGTCACATGCTCTTGCTGCCAAAACTCCACCATGCTTTCCATCATTGACTATGCCTCTAAACCTGAGCCAAAATAAATTTTTGGCTCTCCCTTAAGTTATTCATGCCAGGTATTTGGTGTTATCAATGAAGAAAGTAACTAATTTATGTGCTCAAATCTTCATTTCATTAGACCATGAATTTACGTTCTACAAAATGCAAGAATTTTCTGAAATTCAGGTTCTAAATATTTTTAGATTTTTCTTTCCTTTTCTTTTTGTCATTATTTGAATGTTTATTTATTACATCAAGTTACATCTCCATCATAGTACCCTCTTTCCAACCCCCCCCCCAGTTCCACCCTTCCTCCCTCTCCTCCCTCTCCCACCCTACCCAATCCTCCCATGTGGAGTGTCCCTACATATCAGCCCCTCTCAGTTCAACAGTCACATGAGGGCTAAGAGCTTCCTCTTGCACTGGGGGCCTACATGGTAGTACCCCTAGGGCAAATTCTCCCATTGATAGGTAACAAAGTCTTTGTTCCTGATCTTTTTGGGGTGTTGGTTGTAGAATAGTTATCCTGTACTATTTGGCTAAAGTCCAATTATATAAGTGAGTAGATGCCATGTGCATCTTTCTGAGTCTGGGTTAGCTCACTCAGGATGAGTTTTTCTAGTTTCATCCATTTGACTGCAAATTACATGATTTCCTTATTTCTGATACCTGAGTAGTATTCCATTGTATAAATATACCACAATTTTCATTTATCCATTCATCAGTTGAGGGACATCTGGGTTGTTTCCAGTTTCTAGCTATTACAAATAAGGTTGCTATGAACATAGCTGAGGATATGTCTTTGTGGCTTGGTGAGAAATCGTTTGGACAGATACCCAGAAGTGGTATGGCTGGGTCTTGAGGTATGGCTATTACAAGTTTTCTAAGATATCACCAGACTGATTTTTCTATAGGCTAATTAATACTAGTTGCTATTGAAAGTTGTGTTGTCATTTAGAAATACATATTGTGTTATTGGTTTGTTTGTTTTTTTTACTGTTTATTTATTACCTCAATTTACATCTCCATCACAGTCCCCTCCCTCAACCCCTCCCAGGTCCACCCTCTTACCCTACCACCCTCTCCCCCTTCTCCCAACTAACCTACTCCACCAATGTGGGGTGCCCTACATATCAATCCCCTTCATTTCAGCAGCCATATGAGGGCTAAGAGCTTCCTCTTGCACTGGAGTGCCTACATGGCAGCTCCACTTGGGCAAATCATCCCACTAACAAATAACAAAGTCTATGTTCCTGTTCCTTTCAGTCTGTTGGTTGTAGCATAGTTATCCTGTACTATATGACTAAAATCCAGTTATAAGTGAATAGATGTCATGTGCATCTTTCTGGATCTGAGTTAGCTCACTCAGGATGAGATTTTCTCATTCCATTCATTTGTCTATCTCTTCTTGGGTTATTTATTGTAATTTATCTTAAGATAAATTATTATGTTTTTCTTGAGTAAGAACTACTTGAGTTATCCTTGAGTTATTGTGCCCCTAGTCCATTTTCCTATCAAGTTTTTGGATTTTCTAGTATTGAGTTTTACAAATCCTACATGTATTACAAAGACTAATCTTTAATTATTTCAGTGTTTGCAAGTGTGGTTTTTAAGGACTGAAGGATTTATTTTGGCTTACAAAATTTGGTGAATCCTGGCCAGAAAGTCACTGGGCAGGAGCTTGAAGCAACCAATCCTACTACATCTTCAATGAAGAAGTAGAGAGAGTGCTGAATGCTGTTCTCAGCTCTCTTTCTTCTTATTCACCCTGCCTGTGCTTAGGGTAGGACTTCCCACTTCAGTGATCCTAATATAGATGATTCCTGGACATAGGCAGAGTTTTATTTCCATGGTGTTTTCTGAATTTCATTATGATGATAATCAGGAATAACAAATCCAATTTGAATTTTCCTGTCTCATATCATTTAATGAAAACAAATTTCAATTTTAATAATGTCAAACTTGTTTTCTTTGAATTTGTATGTCTCTGTTCAAAAATTCTTCAATCTATTATTATACTCAATTTTAAACATATATTATTTTGATATTATAATCACAATATTTTCCCTTTCTTACCCTCAAAACCTCCCATCTATTCTTCTTGCTCTCTTCCAGATTCATGACCTCTTTAAAAAAATAATTGTCATTACATTATATATGTATATGTATATTCCATATATGTGTATATATTACATTATATATATGTATATTTTTATATACATATATATTCCAAAATATAGCATCTTCAGCTTATAGAATGTTACCTGTATGTGCATTTTCAAGGCTAATCATTTGGTACTGTATAACCAATTAGTACACCCTTCTTGTAGTGGAAAATCTTTCCTGTTCTCTACATTCCTTATTTGCCTTCAGTTGTTTGCAATGTTGAGGCCACATGGTCTTTCCCCATTCACTTTGACGTGTCTATTGCTGTATTTTTGGTTCAGTTCACTTTTGGGCAGTCATGTTGAAATACTCACCTGCCAATTGCTAGTTTCTTCAAAAATATAAAAATTTTGCTTTTTAAAATTTGTGGCTGACATCCTGCAAATTGTTTATGTATTGTTTAAAGCAGCAGTTGTCTAACACTTTCAACTCTGGCAACTCAGTATATTCACTGGACCCTTTCTGCGTTCACATCTGCTCTTGCACTGGTCTATTTACCTATTCCTGTGGTAGACATGTTGAGTTTGTTCATGATGTTGGTTTGACACTGTATCTTAATTATCAGCTTGATTGCATTGAGAAATGCTTAAGAGCTTAGTAAAGTACACCACTGCCTGTGCTGCAAAAGTGTTTACAGAGTCAATGATTCCATAATGACAGCTCCAGTCTAATGAATAAGCTAATAATTTTGTGGATTCATAATAGCATGGAATTATTTCAAGCTGCTGAATTGTAGGAGGGTCAACTATGTAACTGGAGAAAGGAACTCACTGAGGGTGTGTGCTTTGGGATTGTACCTTGCCCTGTACACCATGAGGTTAACTGGCCCATGTCCTCCCCAGTATGATAGATTATATCTTCTGAAATTACAAGTTATATGAGTCCTTCCTTTCTTAATTTGTTTCTCCTATTTGGTCACAATGATAATGATACTACTGACTAATTTGCTTAGTGTCTATAGGACATATTTTCCTTCTTAGAAGGGCATTGTGTAGCCTTGTCCTTTATATATATATATATATATATATATATATATATATACACACACACACACACACACACACACACACACAACTCTACCTTATTCCTCCTCCAAATACTCCCAAGTCCTCCTCACTCTCTTCCAAACTCATGTTTTCTTCTTCCTTATTAGTGTTAAACACACACACACACACACACACACACACACACACACACACACACACGTATACATATAGCCTGCTGAGTCCATTTAATGTTGCTAATATGTATAGGTTCTTAGAGCTGATGGCTTGAGGTTTGATAAGCTATCAGACTTTTCCTTGGAAAAGAGGGTTTTTTTCCCCTCTCTTAGCTGCCATCAGTTGCCTGTAGCTGTTGTCATCTAGGAGCGGGGACTCATGAAATTTCTCTGTCCTTACTGCTAAGTCAACTGGTGTTATTGTGCTCGTCTTCTCAGGTGACTGTGTTGTCAGGATCTCATGTTTGCAGCTCCAGTTCATATATAAAGCACACTCTCTCACACTAGATCTACTGCTTCTCTGGCTTTAACAATCTCTTTGCACCTCCTGTTGGGATGTTCCCTGGGGCTTAAGGATGAGAGTTACAGTGTAGATATATCAATTTGGGTTGGGCAGCCTATGTTCGTTTCTTCTCTGCATTTCGATCAGCTGTGAATTTCTTTGATGGTCTCCATCTGATGCAAAAAGAATATTCTTTGGTGAAGGATGTGAGCTACACTTCCTGTATATATAAAAGGAAACATCTTTAGAATGCATCTAGGAATTATACTGGGTTTGGAAGTTGTTGGCAGTAGTAGGTCTACCTCTGGGGTCCATTACCACAAGATATGTGTAGGATTGGACAGGTTTTCAGGACCAGGCATGAATTCCCTCCCATTGACCAATGTAGTCCAGTTATATATACTCTTGTTGGTTACTGGCAAGATTGGGCTGGGAATGTATCTTAGTGGTAAAGTCCCTGTCCGGTTATTCAATCTCTGTTTTAAAAAGACAAAACATTATTTTGGTTAAAATTTCATTGAATGTGTATATGAAATTGACAAGAGTTCATATTTTTAGGAACTCAAAACATTTCTCCTCACATTATGATACTCTTATTTCATTAGGACTTTGATGTTTTTCACTAATATTCCATATTTTCTGCATGAGGTCTCTGCCATTTGCTTTATATTTGCTTTTAACATCTTTATTGTTAATGCTTTTGTAGAGTCACTTTTGTATCCATAGTGTCTTAAAGTCTTTTTTTCTAAATGGAATTTTAATTATATATTATATTTTAACTTAAAAATTCTTTCTTAAATCACAGTATCTTGTATGCAATATTTGAAGATGATTAACAACTTATATCTTTTGTTGCTTCACATAAAGTAGACCAAATTATGCTAGAACATTAAAACTATATCAGGAATAATGTGAAATGATAAAACATTAAACTGTTAAGATTACAGTCTTGTAAACTGGGAGAAATAAGAAGTATGATGATAAGATAGGGTTACCTTTGTTCCCTTCTCTTTGTATGTATATTTATTGAGTATCTATGTATAGAGGTAGATAGATTATGAGTTGCTTGCCATATGTCTTCTCCAATTGAAAAAGTACATACTGCAACTAATTTAGTCTTTTATTGTTTTTCTCAAATTTTGAAATTAATGACAAGCTTTACCCTTTTCCAATGAATGTTAGAATGTAGAAGATTTTATAATATCCAGTTTTAACATTATTTCTTCAGTCACTTACAGAGGGTGTTATTCTTTTAATGTTTCCCTTTATTTTGAAGAACATATTGAACTTTTAGCCAGTTGAGGCCTAGCTTTACTCTACTCTGTTTTCAAGATAATTGCTTTGGTCATAACAACTTATCAAGGGACAAAAACACCAGGCAGCTAACTTAGTAGTGTCCTCATGATTCCTTGCATCTAAGCAAAGCTTTTATCATCCCACTTATTTGAATATTGTTTATTCACCCTACCCATTTTTGTCTTACACAGCCTCTATTAGGAAAGATTCCCTTGAACATTTTGACCTCCATGTTGTATGATATTAAAAATGTACTTTTCCCCCACATAATTTAGGTCATTCGCCTACATAGAAGTTTATACTTCTAATTAGAAGCATGGTTCTCTTACCATGTATTTTGGTTCAAAGGTATGCAGGTGAAATTGGGATAGCTCCTTAACAACATGTATCTCAGTTCCCTCCTGGAGTTCATAATTATAGTTGTGTTACTAGAAAAAAAAGTTAGAATGCTAATTTTAAAACAGGATAGTCTCAAGCAATTCTAATGGAGTTATTCTTTATTATCACAAATGATTACAAAACTCAATGTTTTTTTCATCATTGGTTCATTTGAGTCACTCCAATCCATTAAATTAAGAAGAGAAAAATTTTAAGATGAAAGTATATGATTAGTTATAGAAATTTTTACCTTTTTTGTTCTAGTTGGAAATTGTATACTTCCGTACTTCATTTGATTCCCATAATTGTCACATAGCTCTTCTCCAATTGGTTCATGGTGCAGCAGGTGCCAGTCTCTTGATCTTCTTGTGCAACATTTCCCTCATATTCCATCTCAGAAAGTTTAACTCAATAGGACTGTGTTGTGATTGCAGACTTATTTGCATAAGTGATCCATGGATAGGAATCTGGAGGAAAAAAACAAAACAAAACAAAAAACTCTACTATGTCAAGTAAACCAAAGGTATATCATGGATCCTACTTATTTGTTGTTCTGAGACAGAAACTGTTCAGAAGTCATGTGTACTTCATTGTGTTTCATTGAAGATGATCATAATGGCAAATGGTGTCAGCCTGTTGTAAGAAGATGCCAAATGCTTCCATATATTTTGGAGAAAGAAAAGCAGTTTCAACATCTGTCTAGTGATCACCTAAATGTAGGTATGACCCCTTTATAATTTTTAGCTTAGTTTCATTCCACAAATCATTCCCAGCTAATTCACATAATTTTCTTAAAGTCATTTCTGAAACAATCAAATTTCCTGTTCTGTATTTCCCTTCATGATCTCCCATTTTTTTCTTTCTCTCTAGAAATTCCTTCAAAAAGAAAAGTTGTTAGTCATTTGCTGTTAATAAAAAGAAGGCAGGCAGGCACAACTTATCTGCCATGTTGTAGGAGGCTGAACCTAATATGAGTAGCAATATTTATCATATTTTACATTGTGAGGGTGATTCTCTAAAGAAGCGAGTTGACTGCATTAAATTCTTGTAATTCACAAAACAGAAATATGGCATGCATGAAAATACTGTAGTAACAAACTAACATTCAGTGCTCTGAATCTATTTATCTTATAGTCCCCTGATTGTACTTCCCCATGATTTTATACATTTAGATTTCCACTATGATTTTCTCACTTTAAAATTTACTACTGTGAGCCATCAGATGCAGATATTTTAAAATATTCATTTAAGGCATGGCCTTAAACCAATATAAAAAGATGAATTTAGATATTTTCAGTCCATTTCTTTTTTTTAATTTATTTTTTATTTCTTCAAGTTACATCTCAATCACAATCCCCTCCCTACTCCCCCCTCCAGTCCCACCCTTCCACCCTCCTCCCCATCAACCCCCCATCCTCTTCCCTTCTTTTTTTTTCAGTTTAAGGTATTTCTCCCCCCCCCAACAGCTCTCCCTTTCAGTCCAACAAATGGTTCTTTTTCTTATAACTATAAATACAATACAAAATAACAGAAATAAATAGGCCACAATTATAAGAGTTATATGGCTTAGCATATATTCCCAATGTCCAGTCCATATGTATTTGGCACCTGACTTTAACATTCTACTATCTAACCATCTCCATGAGTTTAAAGTTCTATATCTAACTCAGCTTTCATGCTAACTTGCCTCACAATTTTAAAAATATCTTCTTGGATCCAGAACACCCTCTTGATTCCTAAACAACTCAAAATTTAACTATGAGACTCTAGCTGTCTATTCTTCAACCACCTCAGAGACCTGAGAGGGATAAATATATCTGATTATATAGGAAGTGCAGGGCCTGCAGCTTCCAAAACTAAGAAATGACATACCTTTCAGTCCATTTCTTGAATGTTATGGATGTTTAATTGGAAAATGGGTAATATCATGTCAAGCGTGCCTCCTTACTAATGCAATGCTGTCCACTCATTCCACCTCCCCTCCTCCAACCTCACTAAAAAAGAAAAAGTAGAAATGACTTTTAATAAAAAGTTTCTCTTGTCTCCATAGTTTGCATTAATTCTGATTAGTGAATACAGCCTTATGGTTCATTTGTATCCAACACTGTTCTGAGGAAGGAGCAATTAGATTCTAACAATGGGATTCTGGTACATAATGGACACTGTGCCAGGTATTTAGTTTCAGTATATTCATTTCTATTCACATCTCTATGTACTGTGAGATTTTTCCCTTAATTTAATTTTAGTACCATTATTGTATCTTCTGTTTAATTTTTATAGCTAGCTATAATTAAGCTTTTATTTGGAAGTCATTTTAAATCCACTGCATGGTTGTCATGAAATTGTTGGTAATATGTGATTACATTATGCTGTCTTTTGCCAGGACATTCTTGTAAATGAAGCATTATCCTTGGAGATTTTCTTGGCTGAAAATGTAAGTAATTAAAACTGTAAACAAATATTATCTGTTACATATGCTGCAATAATAAATACTTCAGTATAATACAAGTTAATGTCTCCTTAGGGATACAGTGTAATCCTGCTACCACATGTTTTATAAATGGTCAAATAAATGAGTAAACACTTAATATGTTACACACTGTGGCATGTGGATGCTTAGGGCTTTTATATGTTCTCTCCTTGGGTATTTACACACTTCTTAACCAGCATTACCAATAATCCTTTAGCAGTATTTGGTGTTTATAACAATGTCAGATATAGGAAAATAAAAATAGAATCATTCATTAAAAATTCCCAAATGACATCCAATGTAACTTGTTGTACATCAGCACAAGGAAAGGTTAGTCTTTGCTCATAGCTGTTATGATCAAACTTAATATATCCTGTTGGGAAGACTATTTGACAATATGTAACCAAACCTTAAAATGAGTATAACCTTTTATCCATTCATTTGCTTATTGGAATTACCCTAAGAATCATTGAAGTATACATGATGGAATGTGTGCATGATACTGTAATATTAAAAATATCAAAATGTATGTAATTATCATTTTTTAATGTGTAAGATATATAGCACAGAATTTTAAAGTCTTTAGAGAGCAAGCTATAGGGGAAGAACCAATGAGATCCTGTAACACATTCACATGTTATAAAGAGAGGTCACTGCAAGGTCATTGTAAAATAAGAACAGTTTTCCAGTAATTACTTAAATTTTTAAAAAAGAGTTTATGGTGCTCATGTCAAAAAGATAGAAGAGAAGGCGATGAGAGCAGCTTTCATTCCAACCCCACAATAAAACAACAATTATCAGATAGCTAATTGTGTGTGAAGATAGTCATGGGATCTCAAAGATACAATTAAAATCCCTCAGCAACACAGTGGAGCAAACTGTATGAAATAGACATGCAGATGTGTTCACAGGAAGGATTGCTATAGCTGATTTGCAGAGAATACTCAATGAGATGGTGGGAGAGACTGTTGGTATTTTACCCTTATGAATGCAAACTCCCTAACCCTTTGCAGGTCCCATATTAAGACGCTGTGACTACTTCATGTAAACATGCTCCAGACCCTAGTCCTATCATCTTTCTATGTGTCTCTATGCTTAAAACACCAGATCCACAAATTATTTGATATATCTTATGTCTCAGACCTAAGAAAAGTAAGTAGTTTTTATTCATACTCATGCTCCAAACCAGGATTTAAATCTGCTTTACAGAGCCTTTATGACACAGCTGAAATTCCATGTTTTTCAGCACATCTGGATTAGAACTGTGGTTGAGGTGTATATGCATTCTCTGTTCCTCAGCTCTGTGGACACTCTGCCTGTCCAATGGTTACTATGCCTAGGTCATTACTAAAGTGCAAACTCCTACACTTTGGATTCTGGATCTATCACCACTTTTTACCTCATTTTTTATTTAAATGTCAAGATTGTAGTATAATTACATAAATTATATATTCTTCTTCTTCCCTCTGAACCTTTTCATATACCTATCCTTGCTCTCTTTCAAATTCAGGTCCTCTTTTTTTCATTAATTTTGTTACATGTATATATGTATATACATATGGATTTCTAAATGTAATCTATTAAGTCTGTACATTGTTTCATGTATGCACATTTTCAGGGCTGATTGTTTGGTATTCAATAACTAATTGGTATGCTCTTGCTGGAGAAGACTATTTCTCACAAGTTCAGAATTCTTTAGTTGCCTGTAGCTCTTTGTCTATTGTTAGGCCTTGTGGGCTATTCTTGTCCTTTATTTGCCTTAATTCTTACTCCCAAATGTGCAATACACCATAAGCTTCCTTGTTTTATATACTTTACTGATACCACAGCAAGAATGTTTATATCATGGGCACTGTGGATTTTAGATGAGCCTTTGTTCCAGTCCCTGAGAACTCTCTCTGAGCATGAGAAAGTGCCATGCAAGCTGCCAAGGGAGAGAAACAATAATTAGTCTTAACCAACTATGAAGCCTATGGACCACAATGATGACCAACATGAAAAGATCATAAACAGGAGAGAAAGAGAGAGAAACTGTTAAAATATAAGAAATCTCATGAAAGACCTAAAAGCCTCCTGAGGGGGATGCTAAAAGGAAAATTTAAGTAAGACTATGAGACTATAATAACAGAGAGAGAAAGAAAAAAAAACAACTCAATAGATAAGCAAACAACAACAGTGGACAAATGGAAAGGGCCAGTGGTGTGTACTATTAATAGCTCAACTCAAGGAAGGAGAAATATAATTAGGGAAACAAAAAGAATTAATTATAAAAGTTTTGAGATGACAGTTAAAGATCTAACTTTTCCATCAATAAACTAAATAGAATGGGTACCCTTGAGTACAAAAGTACTCAAAGTAGTAAAAAGAAAAAAATATCAAATTTCATGGGGGACGTCCTTCAGAAATAGAGAAAAAAATAATCAGATTGTCTCTAACAAGAAAGAAAATAATGATTGAACAAACCTTGGAAGTAAAGAAGTAAGAACCACAAACCAAAATTCCTAAATTCCATAGACTTTCCCACTTATTGACAGTTCAAAAATTTTTAGAAAATTTATGTCAGCTAATTTCTTTACTTGTAAATATCTAAAATGTACCATTAAAAGATAGAGATTGGTAGAGCAGATATAAAAACTAATAAAACTACATGCCATTTAAAATTAGCTAATTTTAAATATGGAGATGAACTCAGGCTAAAAGTAAAAGAAAGGCACACCATGTAAACAACTCAACAAAAATGGTCCTATTACTGTGAAATTTTTATTTTTACGGATTTATTTACTTTTATTTTGTTTTATTATTTTATGTATATGAGTGTCTTGCTTACATATAGGTATGTTTACAATGTGATTGCAGGTACCCCAGGGGCCAGTAAATGCTGTATCGAATCCCCTAGAACTAGATTTACAGATGGTTGTGAGCTGCCATAGGGTGCTGGGCACTGAACCCAGATGTAAGAAGAGCAAGTGATCTTACAGCACTTACAGGAGCAAGAGACTCTTCTGTGTTGGGACTGACTTTTAATTGGGACAAAAGATTCAATACTTCAAGGAAACAGAATTCCTAAATGTGAATGTGTAAACAACACAGCTTCAGAATTTGTGAAGCAAACAGTGATACCATTAAAATGAGGACTAATAAAAGGAACAATGACCTAAAACTGGGCTCAGTATAAATAAGATCACAACATTCCTTACAGAACAAATAATAGAAAAATGAGCACTAAAACTGAAAAAATGCAAGATTTCAATAACCATATAAACCAATAGACTGGTGTAGAGGAATTTTAATCCAGGAACATGGCTGCTCTAGCAAAGGATCACAACCAAAGACCTTCTAGTTTTGTGTGATCTGGCTTGAATGCAGACATGCCATACACATTTGATCCCTCTGGGTGGAATACAGACGTGCCCCTTAGTATACATCTTTAATTCCAAACAATGATGTCTAATTGAGGAGCAGATAAGCTGACAAATCAGAGAAAGGTTTGACACAAGGAGATAGAATAAGCCCAACCTCCTGAGATCAGACAGGAAACAGAGGTTACTTAGGAGCAGTGCAGGGAAAGAGAGGGAGTAGAGTTCATTGCATTTCAGTTGAAAGCAGTTGAGTTCAGTCGAGTTCTTTTCAGGTCCATTCAGTTCATGTAGGCAGACCAGTCAGTGCAGTTCAGTTCATGGAGTTCAGAGTTTTTCCAAGCACCAATTCAGTCAGAAGCCAAGAGAAGAAAGTTTGAAACAGACAGCTTGTACAGGATTTTTGATCTAGGACAGCTGAGTTGAACTAGCTAGTCAGAGTAAAGAAAGAACTGGAGAGGGTGAGTTTATTCAGCAGTACATCTCAGAGGCTGAAAACAGTCTAGGCCTAGGTTAGCAAACAGAGGCTGGAAGCTGTAGCCTTCAAAGTCTGGGCTTGCAGAGGATTAGATTGTACGGAGGCTAGAAATTTCCCAGCTTAGGCCTAGGGATAGCTAGAACAGAGATAGAAATGCTCTAGGCTCCACCCAAGTTGTATATTCATACAGCTTGGGTACAGCTCTCATCTCATAATTTCCTCTGATAAGATAAAAACATTTCATATTTTGATTGAGTTGAAATTCATATTAGTTTTCCATGGTAACAACAAAATATATCCTTTCAATCACTCAGAAAATATGAATAGTATGGTGATTTAAACAATTGAAATTAATCATATTTGACCACAATTCTTTAGACAGGTACAGAAGGGTTAGAGAAAAGTCTCCTAATTACTGGAAAAGCCACCACACAATTCTAAGTTCTCCACATATCAAAGAAGAATGTTCAATGGAAATCAAATAGAATGTTGAATTTAGTGAAAATGAAAGCACACTGTTTCAGTATTAATTACAAATTGAGCAGTGTGGAGATTAAAAATTCATATGGCCTATTGTAGAGAAGGAATACTCTACTATCTCACCTTAGGAAATGAGAAAAGGGTTGTGGTGATGACTCAGTAAAAACACATGCTATAAAACCAAAGACCCTAAGTTCAAATCACCATTTAAAACCTAGACATGGTCACATATAATTGTTTTTTGAAACTCCAGCATTGCAGAGTACAGAGAGAGTGATGGGGTGGTGCTAAGCAACCAGGTGAATCCTGGTTGCTTACTTTCTAGTGTCTAGCCAGCCTAGAAGAAATGGCAAGCTTTGGGTTCTGAGAGACTTATCATCTCAGAAAAATAAGGTAAAGTGGCTGAGGATGGTAGCTGAAGTCCTCTTCTGGCATAAACATCCATGTAAATACACATGTGCACACATACTACATATACATATACCATATATTCACATATTCAGGTATGTAATTTTAAAAAATGAGATAGGGGGAATAACCATAAACATAAAGAAAGAAGTGAATAAGAAATATAATAAAAGTCAGGAAATCAAAAAATTGAAGAAAAATAAAATATCATTTTTTTAAATTTAAATTTTGTTTCTTGGAAATGTGTAGTGTGACTGATGACTGATAAAGAGAAAAAGACTGAAAATCTAAAAAAGTGATGTCATCTATGAAAATAGCACACCCTAACAGGCTCCTCTGATGACTGTGGGGTTAAATAGGAATGCTATAGGAGCTCCACTCACACATATTTTTAATAAAATTGAGCAGTTCCCTACTAAGGACAACTACTAAGACTTATTCATATGGCACAGGTAATTTGAGAAACATTGAAAGTATAAAAACAATTTAATTTGCACTTTTGAAGTACTTGAAACAAAATGTTTAGGTCTCACTGGTTTTATGTCTACAAAACATTTAAAGTAGGACAAGACATTGATTTCATGCAAACCATTTTGGAAAACAGAAGAAAAGGGATACTTTCCTTATTCGTTTTATGAAACTAATGTTCCTGTGATACCAAAATAAATAAACAAACAAATTATTTACCCATTATTTAGATCTTTCCTTCCTTTGGCAGCATTGAAACAGTCTTGTTTCACAAACTTAAGCTGAGCAGGTCATCATAAAATATTAAGTGGACCAGTGTAAATGTCTCTTTTTCCCACTTGACACCAAGTTCCCAGAATAATGACTCTGAGACTCAAAATACATTAAAAAAATACCTAGGCCTTATAGGTACGCTCATTCCCTGACTATATCATAACTTAATATAACCAATTTATACTAATCTACATTCTTCCATGTGGATGGTTACTTCTGCTCTGCTTTCATGCATCTGCCCTCACAACTTCCCAGGTAAATCCTTCCATACCTGACTTTATCCCAAGAATCCTTTTTCCTTGCAAGATGTCCCACCTTCTATTTTATCCTTTCTTATAGGCCATAGGTTTTTTAATTGACAGGTGATATATCCATAGAATACACAAGATATTCTCTCCACAATTCCCCCTTTTATTCCAATAAAAGACTCTTTTTTTCTTACATTAATAAACTACATACAATAATAACAATTATGAACATTATTAGGTAAGGTTTATATTCACAATGTCCAATTTATATGCACCTGGCAAGTTTGGACAAAGTATTCTGTTATCTATCCTATCTTGGTGATTTCAGAGTTCCATTCCTAACTCACTTTTTATCATAACCTGCATTACAAACCTAAAAAAAAAAAAAAAACTTTCTTGGACTTAAAACATCTTCTTAAACCTTAAACAACTTAGCTTAATTGTAAGACTAGAAGTAGATAGTCTTTAACCCTATTGGAGACCTGAGAAGGAATAAGTATTCCCCAAGTATGCAGGAAGTACAGGCAAGCAGCTTCCAATACTATAGAGTTGACAGAGAATAGTTGGCTGCCTGGATAATACCCCACATTCCTCCATAACATTGGAGCATCAATCTTCAGCCTTTGGCCCAGTATGTCTGACAGACCTTATTTGTGAAGCAGGAACTATCAAGGACTGCTTGCCTTATCTTGCCCAAGCACAGCAGTCAACTAACTTCCCTATACCCATGTATGACCATTTGGACAGTATGCTGTCAACAGTTGAAGCAAGGGCATTTTTTTTCCCAGTGGCAGCTTGTCACAATTGAAAAAAAAAAAAAAAAACTCCATAAGGAGATTCTTCAATGCTTGTCATCTTCCTCAAAGTCAAATGGTGGTGCTGCCAGAAGCTGACAAGTCTCATTGTGAAAAAAAGCCTTAAATTAATAAAAACATATTTACGTGCCATATTCTGCAGATCTCTTTTGAAGACCACCTATATATTATAGCACATCTGAATAGGCAAACATTGCTTGTTTGTAGCTATTTACTGTCTGTTCAACCTAGAAAGCATATTTCTGGGATAAACTGAACTAGTGCCTGGCATGACTATTAGTTAGATTGATCAATTTGCACTATTTAAATATCCTAAACAGTTTGTAATAGCAGCTTTTACAAGGACTGGAACTAAATATTGCTTATTTAAAGGAGTTGCAAAGGTCTAATACCTTTTACAGAAATTGAAACATAATAAACAGTATACTATAACAAAAATGACCTTAATTTTTACCAATCTACAAAAACTATAACAATGTAAGCAAAAATAACCTCAATTTTGTATTAACATACAAAAATCTATACCAATGTAGGTTTATTGGCTTATAAAATGCTCCTTGTTAAAAAAAAAATGCTCCTTGGCTTAAGAATAGAAACAATAATCTACTCTATTTTCCTATAATTCCATTCTGTTTCTACATCTTTCTATACTCTCTCTTTATTCTTTTCAAGCTTTTCCCCTCTACATAAGAAAAAAAAAGAAGGATAGAGAAAAGAAAAAGAAAGAAAAAAGTCCCTGAATCTAACCTCCTATACTTAGTTTGGAATACCTCGCTTCCTCCCTGATCAAGACCATTAACAACTTGCAACCAACCCTGCTAAATGACAATAAACATCTACAATCCACTAAAACACCAAAAACTACCCACCCTACCTTCTGAGAATGGGTGTCATTCTCTTAAAATTGCATCTTGTTTATTTTGGTCATACTATTCCTTTTTAGGGGCACAAGAAAATTGGGAAAATGGTTTAGTCTTAAAAATGCTAGCTGTAATATTTGCTGTCCAGTCTCTATATGTTGTGAAAATTTAGGCTAAAATGAAGTCCTGACTCAAACAGTGTAAAAGGCTGGACCAAATGAGCCAGCTGCTTTGAAGTCATTCTGGAAGTAAGTTTTGATGAACCAGCAACTGAAGTAGTCTGAGTCTGGATCAAGAAAGATGCTGTAATAAATATGACTCAGCATCTCAGCATCCTGGAAGATGAATATTCTCAATGCCATCTCCATTCTATTGGTGTCTGGTCCTTTTGTTCTGTAAACATATAAACTCTCACAAGTAATATATAGTTCTCCAATTACATATGCATGGAATTTACAATGTGCACAGATCAGATAAAGACAAATCTCTGCTCTTTAAGCAGGTGAAAGACATCTGTCTTTCTTTCAAAGCTATATATTGGACTATATAATGATACTGTAATATAAATCTCCATTCATTACATATGAAATAATAGCATGTAATAATGAGTCATGGGATCTCTGTAGCCTACAATATTTATTATCTATGCATAGACATTTATGTCTCAGCCAGTCTCAGAGCTAGTCTCAGAGCTAGTCTCTATATCAGTGTATACATTATTGACCTTGTTTTTCCTCTTGATTTCCTTCTTCCTATCTGCCATCAAGATATTCAGAGGGTCTCCCACTGTCAAATCTATCTTCCAACAATTTGGAGGGAAGACACAGCTTTTATTTTCCTTTAAGAACAAATATAAAATCTCTTCCTCAACAAAACATACCCACTTTCTTCCATTCTGGAATTAGGACATTTATAGATTGATCTAATTCAGCAGTCCATCACAAAATCCAGTGTTTTCAACAGCGGTTTTTTTTTTTAATTGACTTTTAAAAACTTCAAAGTCAATAAAGCATCATTTAATCTATCCCTGGGAGATTCTTTGTACCCATTCTGTTCTATGAGCATTTCCTTTAAATTCTTGTTAGATCTCTCCATAATTACTTGACTTCTAGGAGTAAGTTATATCTGTAACAGGTTTCGTGCCATATAATATGTTATATTCTATTGGATATTTATGTCAAAGTATCATCAACTTTCATCTGTAAGGCATGTCCTTCAAAGCATGATTGGATCTCTCTAAAATTGCCTGTCCTGTAAGACTGTGTGGTATACCTGTAACATGCTTCACATTATAAACTGTTTAATTTTTACATTGTCAGTCTCAATTTGTTAAGATATATATGACAGTTATTTCCATAATTATAATAATTTCCAACAAATGTGCAATCTCAGAATCATCTTTTTCAGAATTCAAAGCACAAGTCCATTGTAATTCTCAATATGCATCAACATATATACATACATATCTTAATTCTCCAAATTTAAAAAAATAAAACACATAATCTATTGTATAACATTGCTTTAAGGTAGCATCAATAAGCAGAATCTGAATATTGCATCTTTATGGGTTGCTATTCTATCTCTTGACAACACTATGGATTTCTCTTATCTAGAACTATACCCCTTGATGCTATTGTAAGTTCCAGACTGGATCCCTCTGAAGTTCTTTATTCTGATTTTAAAAATCCTCTAATCTTTTTTTCTATGGCCCCTAATCTACACCATCTAATTTCTCAATCTATTCTTTCTGCAAGTCTGCCTCATTTTGATACATCCTAAAGGGGATATACAAAATTGTAATTTTTACTGAAGAAACAATTTGTATGCTGATAAGGGAAGCAAAATCTTATGAATCCAGATGTATTGTATCATTATTTTCCCCCATCTTAAACAAAATATTTTTCTTTTATAATATCAAAAACTCTTCCTAAGAACTTTATTTTTATATTCAAACGAAATATTCTTCCTATATTTTTTATACCCAACTCCCCTTCCCTTTTATTGTTTTCCAAACTCAATACCTTATCATTTCAAATGTTTGGGGCTTCTCAGTTTGTACCTCGCACTGCCATTAACCCCACACCAGCTGTTCAGCTTGCTTGTTGCCTAAGATGTTAGGTCCACCCCAGTTCTTCCACTCACAGGGAAGGAGATGGAAGGGACCAGAAGTTTTTTTTCTGCTATCTATAGCTCACTAGCTCTGTCTAACACCTACATTTGACTGGAGCTGCTCTGACTTCTGGACTTGTAGCATGTTTCTCCTATGTGGACCCTAATTTGGGTTCCAGCTTTTCCACAGGCTCTTATTTCTCTCTAGTGCATGTTAACTGTTCCAAGCGTGGAAGAAACTGCAGCCACCATGTCCTGAGGTCCCAGTAGGAGATAGCCAGCTTTAAAACTCAGTAGGGGATTCTATGAAAAGGGCAACCCTCTGCACTGTTTCTCTGTAGTTTCCTGCTTCTTGGCTAGGAAACCTCCTTCACAGCTGCTTTTCCTGGCTAATTTCATGCCACTATTCTGGGCAGCTTTTCATCTTAGGGCGTGCCTGAGGCTGTTGTCTGCTCTCACTGTCCTTTAAAGAAGTCAGGCTTCCCTGTCCAGCTAGCAAATTACATCAGACTCCAATTCCCTATTCTGTCTGCTGGTTAAGCATCTCTGCTCAAGTGGGCCTCTGTTCAAGTGCTCTGCTCACCACCACAGTGGTTCTTAAGGGGATCATGCCTGGCTTTTTAGTACACCTCCTGTGTTTACAGCTCTTGATTTAAGGCCTGAAACTAGTGTCCTAATCTTGGATTACATGCCTCACATTGGACACCACGTTTAAAGACATGTTTTCCCACTCTGCCCCAAGCTCTCAGAATAATGACTCTGGGACTAAAATTATATTTAAAAAATACCTTAGCCATATGGTTAAACTTATTTCTATGGCTAGCTAATAATTAAAAATAGCCCATTTATACTAATCTATATTCTGCTATGTGACTGATTATTTCTGCTCAGCTTTCATACACCTGTCCTCACATCTTCCCAGGTGAATCCTCCCACGCCTGGTTGTATCCCAGAATCCTTTTTCCCTACCTGATGTCCCACCTTCTATTCTACCCTTTTCTATAGGCCAAAGGTTTTTTTAATTGACAGGTGATGAATTCATATAATACACAAGATAGCCTATCTACAGACCAGTTAGGTATGGAGTAAAGTAGTGTATAACATATCACAAAGCAAAAATGAACTTCATAGTAGAATTTCAAGGTTTGTCCAAACATTTAACAATCAACCAATATATTCTACATATCAGTAAGACAGAGAAGAAAAGAATTGAACAAATTCTACTGGCTACTTGTGATGAAATTTCTTGGTAAAATAGAAATAGAAGGAATTTTCTGAGACTTAATAAAGAATATTTGCAAAATAATACAACTTACTAACTATCAATGAAAGACTGAACATTTATAATATGAAAAACAGAGCAAGGATGTCTACTTTTACTTTTACTAATTTACAAAGTACTTGAAGTCCTGGCCACTGAAAGAGAGCAATGTGATGAAATGAAAGTCATATATATTGCAAAGCAAGAATTATTTATCAATGACATGAGAGTCATATAGAAAAATCTTAGGAAACCTATGAAATACAAGAAACTTTGGAGTCTAATTTATCAATTAGATTACAGGTTATGATATTAATAATAAAAAAATTTTAAAAATCATATGTTATTCATAATGAGCTTGAGGAAACTATGTAATTCACAGCTAACACATATGTAGAGGAATTTTAATCCAGCAACATAGTTGCTCTGATCACATCCAAAGATCTTCTAGGTATGTGTGAGCTAGCTGGGATTCAAACACACCCTTAGCACACACCTTTAATCCCAAAGAAGGTAAATTTAGTTTATAGAAGGAAGCACTGATGTTTGCAAGTGATACCTGATTGAGAGGCAGACAAAGTGATAATCAAAGATATGGCCAACTGTCTAGAAAACAGAGAGAAAAGACAGGTGACTCTAAGAGAATAGCTCAGAGAGAAAGAGACAGGGGACTGTTTCACCAGGAGAGTTCTACAGAGACAGGTTGCAGAGAGAACAACATAGACACAAGTGAAGATAGAACGAGCCAGAGAATGAGAAGGAGCCAGAAGATTAGAACATATTTGCTAGAGTTAGTTTGAGGCCAAGTAGAGCAGTATTCTTGGAGAGGATTTTGAGCCAGAACAGCTCATTTGAACCAGTCAACCAACTTTCAGAAAGAAATAGAAAGTATGAGCTTATTGAGCAGTCAGCTTCAGAGGTTGAAAATACTCTAGGCCTAGATCAGATTGCACGGAAGCTAGAAGTGTAGGGGGTTAGATAAATTAAATTAGATTTAGAAAATATATAGGGGTTTCTGATACTGTCTCTTAATTCGGGGCATGAAGAGCATTATCAACATGTGGACTAAAAACAGGAAACAAACAGGAGACTTAATAGACTGAAAAACAAGGTTGAAGTCAGGAAAAACAGGAAAGACTCAATAGACTGAAAAACAAGGTTGAAGTCAGGAAAAACAGGAAAGACTTAATGGACTTGAAGAAACAAAGTATCTGGCCTGACATTGTTTTCAGCTGCTAAGTGGGCAGAGCCCAAATTAAGCTGAAACAGAGTTCCTCCTATTTAAGGACAGTGCATGGAGCCTAGAAGGAGAAGAGGCCCCTGATGCTAGAGAGCTCCAAGACTCCTGCTGAAAAAAGGGCTGGCCATCATTTGATGGCCAGATTTCCCTGAAGCAGAAAGAAGCCGGTGAGCAAAGAAAGCCTGAGCAAGACACCAAAAGGCCAAGGACTAAACCCTGTGGCTCAGCTTTTGCCTAGAGGGGTTTGATCTGTCCGAACAGTGGCCTAAAGGAAACTGTGCCTGGCTTTAAGGACTGAGACAGAGCAGCTGAGTTCCTGATTCAAAAGAAGTAAGATGGCCTGCAGATGGCTGGGGTCTCCCACAGAGAAGAAAGCATGAAGCCTTATTTAAGGTGAGACTGCAATAACCAACTTACCCTGACGAACCTGCATCTGAGAGATCCAGAAAAAGGACTGCTAAGTGAGTTAAAGAATCTACAACAAAGACTGTGTTCCTGACGACTAAGGACCTGCCTCAGAGACTGTATCATTCTAAAAGTTTAGAAAAATAATTATCAATAGGTTTAGTGGATAGGTTAAAGGGGTTGTAGGAATTTATAGGATTAATAGTTAAGAAATTGTTGGTGTTTGTTATAAGTGAATTTAGTAATAAATAAATAAGTGATAAATAATAATTTAAAAGTTCAGATACATAGAAGCTTCCAGGTCTAGACCTATGTTAGCAGATAGAGGCAGTAAGCCTCCAAGATAACAGTTACAACAGGAGAACATCAAGAGAACAAAAGTTACTTTTACACATGTTTGTAATTTGAATGTTGATAACTATCAAATGAAAGAAATCGGAGATGATCTGAGTAAGTAGATACATATGTTTATGGGACAAATGAGTCAATGTGGTTAGGAAGTCTATATTCCCACAATCACTTCCTGTGTTTTATATAACTCACATAGTATTGGTAGACACTGACACTGAAAAACAGACAAAAGTTATTCTAAAGGTAACATGGATACCATTGCCTATGTGGCATATAAGGACCAGCACATGAATTTCATAGTAATTTTATTCATATAAATCACAAATCATAAACAAATTGAGAAATACATTGACCATGGAATACTACACAGAAACAGAAAATAATTCATAAATCTATGGGACAGTATCCTGAGTAATAAGGTAATTCCATTGTAAAGTTGAAAAATCTATTTACCTAATATTTTGAAATATAAGATTAAGGAAATGGACAAAAATTCATTACAACCACATGTTGGGGTCTTATGGGAAGGAGGAAGGAATTATATGTACACAAGTCTACACATGTAATGGAATCAAATGGAGCTAACATGCACATACAAACATCTGTGTGAGTATTTTTTAGTGATTATTTACATAGTACACCTGTGAGGGATTTTTTTTCTTTTTTTACCATAATATTTTCATTGATTCTTTGAGGACTTCACATCATACACCCCTTTCACATTTGCTTCCCAGTCCCATCCTTTCCACCTCAGTGCCCTTATGACATCTCCCCCACACCCCTGGGTGGAGGGAGTCCAGTTTGTTTTATTTGCTTGAAGTAGCTTATTTGCTTTTTTACAGTCCGCAGGACATAGACCAAGGATGTCTGCCCAGCATTCAGTGGCATCACAGGTCACAGACAATAACATAGACCTGGCCGCAGTAAGACCACAGATCCAGACATGGCCCTTTGGTTCCACACCGGCTGGATATCACCGCGGCCTTAGTGGCAGTGCAGGCCAGGCAGATCAGTATGCCCATCCGCAGCAGCATGGCCCACAAACATCAGCATGGCCCACGAACATCAGCATGGCCCACGAACATCAGCATGGCTTCAGGCTGAAGCATAGGCTACAGACATCCGAGTGGCCTTTGGTGGTAGCACAGGCCACAGATATCAACACAGATATTGACATTTTAAGACAATGAACCCAGATCTGGCCCTCTTGTAGCATAAAACTGGGCATCACTATGGCCTCAGGTTTCAGCTCAAGCTGCTGAGATCTCTTTGGTTCTCAGCGGCAACATAACTCATGAACATCAACATGGCTTCAGACAGCAGCACAAGCCAGGGACCTCTGCATGGCCTTCAGACATCAATTCTCACCCCTATCGTAGCAGAATCTCTGACCCAAACATGGTCCTCAGCAGCAGCTCTAGCCTGGTCACCACTATGGTGACAGAGTAGGCCACTCTCAACAGTATGTTTCCCCAGGACAGCACTGATCACCATGGGCATCAGGACGAACTCGGGCCATGACAGAGTCCATGAACACTTGCATGTCATCATGTGACAACATGGTTCTTGGACATCAACCTGGACCTGGGCCAAATAAGGGTCACTTATGCTTAATATCAGCATTGTCCTAAGAGAAGGTCCAATGTAGAAAGTGGACTTTTCCTCATCTCTGGTCTCAGTCATTGTCTTGATCTAGGATGATCCCATGGCAGTTTATTCCAGGGCTGAGTCTGTATGTGCTTAAGCTCTGGCTTGCCGCACTCCATCCAGTCGACCCCACTGGGTAACAACATGACCCACTGTTGACCTCAGCCTTCTCTCTAGCCAGTCTCAACTGTTCTGCCTCTCTCTACAGCACTCGCAAGAGCAGCCATGGGTGTTTCTCATCAATTTTTTTTTCGTAATTAAATCACTAGCAGTGGAAAACCTATTTTCAGTCTGGATCTTTTGAGGTGGAAAGGCACACTTTTAATCCAGAAATTTTTTTTTTCTGTTAGGAAGATCCATCCACCTTTAAACTGGGCTACACCTTCTGTTGGCAGCCTATATAAAGGACATGGAAGAAAGAGGCTTGCTCTCTTTCCTGCTTTCTCTTGCTCTGCCTGGCAGGCCATTTTAATGAATGCCATATATAAATATTTATGTGCATATATGAATACATATATACGTATGTGTGTGTGTGCATTCTATCAGTCCTGTTTCTTTAGAGAGCCCTGCCTAATACAGGTTTGGTAACAAAAGTGATTTTTAGAGCCGCAGAAATATACCAATGAGTTTTTTAAGGTATCTGGAATAGGCTTTCCAATTTGTGAAACCTATAGTTACTTAAGCCTTTCTTGTTACATGAATCTCTCCTAGAAGCTCAGAAAGTATTGAAATCCCAATATGTGAAGTATTTTAAAAACTTAAGGAGGCAAATTCATTTGTTTATTTCAATTCATCAGTCATGAGGGGGCAACAGATTTGGTGACTATCTAAAATTTATGACAATTTGTGAAAAAAAAAAGTAAGGAAAATAATACTGGTTACTTGTACCACAAATCTCTGGATAAACTGATGAATGACAACAATGAACTGAGTGATAAAATTGACTGGCTTCAAAGGCACATTAAAAAAAAATCTACAGGTTTCTAAGTGTGCCCTAGAAAACAATCTTTTCTCCAGGAGCCACAGAGCTCAAGTTGCCTCTGCCAAGGAAAAAGGTGACTCAACAACGTATCACATCCCGGGAGCAACTGCAGAAATTAGTGCCACCATCAAGGACTTGAAAGTGCTGGGATAGTGGTTTCCACAACATCTCCCTTTAACGCTGTTGTTTGGCCACTTCAGAACACAGATGAATCATGAAGAATGGCAGGTGACTATCAGGAATTTTAAAAAGTAAATAAGTGCTGACTCCAATTTCAGCTGCTCTATCATATGTGGTGTCCTTACAGACTAACATATCTCTTGGTACATGGTAATCAGCTATTGACCTAGCAAATGCATTTTCTCAGTACTTATCCATAAGAACCATCTGAAGTAATTTGCTTTCAGTTGCCAGGGCCAGCAGTGTACCTTTAGCATTTTATCTCAGACAATATTAGTTCTCTAACCCTGTGTCATAATTTAGTTCAAAGGGATCTTAAGTATCTGTCTCTTTCACAAAACACCACCATTTTCCACTCTATTGATTACACTTATCTAATTGAGTCAAGTGAGCAAGGGGCAGCAAACATTTGGGGCTTGTTGGTAACATTTATGCACTTTGGAGGATGGAAAATAAATCCAACCAAAATTTAAGGGGATTCTACATCAATGAAATAATTAGGTGTTCAGTGGTGTTGGGCATGCAGACATATTCCTTCTAAGGTAGAGGATAAGTTATTGCACCTGAATCCTCCCACAACCCAGAAGGAAATAAAGCATTTAGTGGGCCTGTTTGGATTCTGGAGATAGCATAATTCCTCAATTGGGTGTTACTCTGTCCAATAAACCAAGTGACAGGAAAACTGTTAACTTTGAGTGGATCCTGTAACAGGAAAAGACTCTTCAATAGGTCCAGGCTGCTGTACTACTTGAACTGTATGATGGAGCAGGCCTGATGGTACTTGAGGCGTCCATGAGAGACAGTCATGCTGTTTGAAACCTTTGAGAATTTGGAGCAAGGGTGTACTATCATTCATAGACAAAAATTCTATTGTTACAACTCTAGGGGAATATATTATCATTATGAAGCTCAAAGTAAATAATGATCTACATAATAACTACATAATTATATAATATGTAAATATAATAAGTATATATATATATTTATTCAGTATTTCACATTATACATATATATATATATGTATAATGTGAAATACTGAAATTTCCAATGCAATATGATGAACAAATATTCAGTGGAGAAATGGAAAAGATTGAGGAATGGATCAGAGGGTGAATTGTGGAAGGTGATGGAACTAGTTATAGGACAGTGGTGATAGGTGTGAGAGAAGCCTGTGTGGAACAACATGTCATTGTCAAATAGAGCAAACAGAGTGGTGTGCAGAAGCCTGGAGTTTGTACTCTGACTCAGTCCCTGAACCTGCTGTTGCACAGCTGTAGGATCAGCCTGTTTCTGAGCAAAGACAAGATGTTTAAGATAAAGAACAGTCCATGTTCTTTATTGGACTTCCTTAAGAGATCTCTATGGTCTGTGCTGCCCCTTGAGGCCACTTTGTTATCCATGGTCCACTATACCAGGCCATGTTGAAGCCCAAGGTTCATGTGAATGTCAGTGGTCCTACAGCAGTTAGAAGCCATATGGATGTCCCTGCCTGAAGTTACCATGAAGGCCATGTTGATGTCCACCAAGGGCCATGTCTCGGTCCATGGTCCTACTGCAACTGGGGTCTGTGTTGGTTTCCATGGCCCATGTTACCACAGAAGCCCATGTCCTGTGCTCCCTGTGACTGACTGGAAAGGGAATGAAAGCAGTTTTGCCATGGTACTAATGACTGCAGACTAACAGTTGAGAAAGAGGGACATAAAAGGCTTTCTTGACAACCTATACCCCCTCCTTAAAACCACCTCAAAGTAACAGCCTGGATAAGAAGTCATCAAAGAGAACTCTTCAAAATTGTGATAAGCATGCTGAAGTGTAGCTCTCCACAATTGTTGGCTTCTGGCTGCAGTGCAGGTGGGGAAGGATTCAGTTCCTTAAGGGTCTGGCCACGAGGAGTTTGACCATGCTCCAGTGAGAATATGGGCAACACAAATTGGACTTGTAGTTTTTCCTCTTCTTCTTCTTCTTCTTCTTCTTCTTCTTCTTCTTCTTCTTCTTCTTCTTCTACTACTATTTTTATTTAGGGAGGGCTGAGTTCATAAGTGTGGGGAGATGGACTTGGAAGGACTGGAGAGTGAGAGTGTTTCTGGGTTCATGGTGTGAAATTCCAAAATAATCAATAAAAGCATCATTTAAAAAAAATAAAAGAATGGCCCTTAGCAGACCTTTCCACCTATTCTAAACTTTACAAAGTATTTGTGCTTGTATGAGTAATAGTTATATCATACGAGGTGTAATTATGACCTAGTTGTTGTTTTCTTTTAGAAATTAATCAAGCTGATATGATTGTATTTCATTGACAAGGGGTAGACTTGTAATGATTATTCTTGTTTGTCAACTTGAGTAAACCTGGAATTAAATAAACCCCAAGTGACTGAGTATACCTATGAGAGATTTTTTTATTCAGTCATTTGAAGTGGGAAAACCCACTTTTAATCTGGGTCTTTTGATGTGGGAGGGCACACTTTTAATCCAGGTCTTCAAGTAGGAAGACCCACCTTTTATCTGGTCACAACTTCTACACAAAAAGGACACAAAGCATCCCTGTTCTATTGTTTACAAATCTAGGTGAATATATCATTATTTCAAAATAAAACTCAGTGCAACTAATTATCTACATAATTTTTAAGAATAAAGTTGAATTTCATGATGAAAAAATATTTTAAAATTCAAAATTAATTTAATACAGTTTCTCTAAATTAACAGGTTAGAGTGATGAAATAAAAAGTAATAATATTTCTTTAAGGGGCTAGACACCAGGAGTTTGATCATGCTCCAGTGCAGAAGGAATATTTTGTGTACTGTGTGGATATATCACCTGCCAATAAAAAAAAATCCCTCTGGCCTATAGGAAAAGGTAAATTAGAAGGTGGCATATCCAGTAGGCGGAGAAGATTCGTGGAGTGTTCCAGGCACAAGAAGGGTCCCCAGTGAATAACTGAAGAGGACACATTCATGTAGGCTAAGCAGAGGTAACCTGCCATGTGGCAGAACTTAGATTAGAATGAATGAAACATTAAGTTATGAGCTTTTCAGGGAATGAGTCAAAGCTTATAGCCAAATGTTTATAAATATATTTTGAATCTGAGAGTCTCATTTTTCAGAGATTGGGGGTTGGAAGAACATCTAGTACAACAGTTCAGTAAGTATGTGGGCAATGAGAAAGAATGAATGAAGCCACATAGAAAGTCCATTTCTCTTTCTGATAAATTAAAAGTTCTCAAGAAACTTTCAGGAAATTAATAAGGAGACTTTAATAACACCAATTGCCAACAAAATACTAGCTAAGCACAAATATGACTATAAGGAAGCCAAGAATGTTAATATTTTCACAAATCCTATTCATAATGGAGTTCTAAAGGGTTCAATAAGGCAAGAAAGAGATGAAATAAATTCAAACACTAGAGTAGGAAGAAAAATTATACTTATGGGTGAAGTTGCCTGCTATGTAGAGATGTCTAAGGCACACAAATCTACAGAGATATGCTATGAAAATTAAAGGAAATGTTTCTGTTCATGATAGCTCCCTAAAAACTAAATACTTCTATAATATATATGTATTAATTTGAATAATAAGCTCTTGATTTTCTGAGAGAAATTTAAAAACATAAGTCTAAATAAAAGGCTAATTTACATTTATGAATTAATTCTTGTTGACCTCTTAACTCATTGCAGTTCCTGATACACAGGCACAAACTCTTTTAGTAGAAAATCTCAAGTTGTTCCTAAAATCTGTACTTTAAACCATACTACCCAGAATAGTCAAAACAAATTTTTAAAAGAACAAATCAAAAAGACATGAATTACATAGTTCAAAATTTTATTAATGCCACAATAATCAATACTGTGTTTTATTTCTACAATAATAGAAAAATAGATAATGGAGCAGAGCCAGGAGATCAATCCAGGTGGGAAGATCAGTGAAGGCAGAAATATTATTGTTCAAGAATGATACTGGCAACCAGATATCAAAGGACAGCTAATTAAATATCATATATATATATATATATATGTATATACATATATATGTATATGTAAATATACACATATATATTTATTTATCTTTTATAATATAGAAAAATAACTGAAATGGATCTTAATAACTAAATACAAGGGTAAAAGTCTGTCAAATTTGCAGTGGAAAACAGAACATTTTTGTAATCTTCAGATTGGCAGAGTTCCTAGATATGATAGAAAAACTGTATGATCAACATGATTGTTCATTTAATTGCCAACTTGACACAACCTGTAATCACCAGAAAAATGGGTCTCAGTAAGGGAATGTCTACATTGAGTTGGCTTACACCCATGCCTTTGGGAATTCCCTTAATTACATTAATTGATGTGCAGAAGACCCAGCACACTGCGGGTAGCACCATTCCCTAACAAAAAGGTCCTGAACTGTATAAGAGTGGAGGAATAGAGCTGTCCTGAGCAGAAGCAAGGAAATAAGAAAATGGGCATGTGTGCATTCATTCCTCTCTGCTGCAGTCTGACTAACTGTGATTGGAGTTTCCCATAATGGTGAACTATAACCTACAATTTGAGGCTAAAATAAACACTTTCTGCCATATGTACCTTTTGTTAGAATATTGTATCATAATAACAAATAAAATAGACAATTCATAAAGAAAAATCAAAATCATATATTAATCATTAAAAAAGTTAAACACTATACTTCAACATGGAAATCAGTCTGTCAATATCTTAGAAAACTTGATATATAGCTCCACCTCAAGACCCAGCCATTCCACTCCTGAGTATACATTCAAATGATTCCTCACCTAACCAAAAGGATATCTCCTTAACTATATTTATAGTAGCTTTATTTGTAATATCTAGAAACTGGAAACAACCCAGATATCCTTCAACCGATGATTGAAAAAAAAAAAAAAAACTTGTACATTTATACAATGGAATACTACTCAGCTATTAGAAACAATGAAATCAGGCAATTTGCTACCAAATGGATGGAACTAGAAAATCTCATCCTGAGTGAGCTAACCCAGACCCAGAAAGATGCACATGGCATGTATTCACTTTTGACTGAATTTTAGACATATAGTACAGGATAACTATCCTACAACCAACAGACTGAAAGGAACAGAAACGTTGACTTTGTCACTTGTTAGTGGGATACTACTTTGCCCCAGTGGAGCTACTATGTAGGCCCCCCGTGCAATAGGAAGATCTTAGCCCTCATATGACTGCTGAACTGAGGGGGCTGAGATATGGGGTAACTCCACACTGGAGGAGTAGGACAAGTGGGAGAGGGGTAGAGGGTAGGAGGATGGGACCAAGAAAGGTAGAGGGAGGGGGATGTGATGGAGATGTAACTTGAAGTAATAAACAAATGTAATAAAAAGACATTATTTTAAAATTGAAAACTACAATTTCTAAACTAAAATTTTAGTTTTCTAAACTAAAATTAAAATTCCAAGCTACAGTCAGAGAAAATTTAGGAAGATATATATCTAATAAATGAATTGTTCTAGAGTATAAAAATACTTAAGATTAAATAAAAAGAACATATATAACCTAATTTTTAGAAAGGGAAAAGAAAGACAAAGAAAACTTACGAATGGTATCAGCAATATGTATCAGAAGATAGTCAGTCATTAGACATTAAAGAAATGAAGACAAAGCAAAGCTGCAATGGTAGAACACTGCACATCAATGTGTGGCTGCATATCAGTGCCACACAAAAGCAAGAGGCGGCAAAGACATGGCAGAAAGAAATCTTCTGCATTGCTGCTGGGAATGTAAAATATTCCTGGTCCTTTAGACAAAACTTCAGCAGTCATTAAGAAAGTTAGTCATAAACTTACCATATCAACCATAAATTCCTTTCCTGGAAGTCTATGCCAAAGAATACATTAGAATGCTTTCTAAACAAAGATAAGTATATAGTTCTTCACGACAATGTTATTAATAATAGCCAAAGTAAAGGAGCAATCCCAAGGTTATTGACTGGTACAGGGATAAACAATATGTGATATTTTGACACCATGCTTCACTAACAATTAAAATGGATGAGCTATTGATACAAGAATGTCAAAACTGTTAATTATGTTCCATAAACCAGAAAGATGAAAATTATAACACAGTAATAAGAACACAAGTCATATCACACTGATGGTCTAATGCAAGTCTGTTAATACAGGCAGGTCACAGGCAACAATTTTGGATTATCAGAAATGTGCTATGATTGGTTTTGTGGTTATGTCTGTATATCTTTATAAATATGTATAAAGAGCTTTGAATACTACATTTATTATGGGTGGTTATTATGATATACAAACTATGTTGGTAAAACTGTTACAAGTAAACACTAATATCATCACCCAAAACATATAGTTAAACAAAAGAAAAATACATCAAGAGAAAAGTTCTGAGCCTTTTATTCTCTTTGTGATCCATTTGGACAACCACTCATTCAATTTTATATGCTGTATATAGTTAGCAAATGAGTAATATGCACAGAAATACTTTATTATTTAAAACACATTTTATGTTCTTTTCTGCAACACATTCTGGCACATCGTTTTGAGTAGTTCTTCCTGCTGCTCCGTAGTTACCCAAGCAGGTGAACACACATATGCAAAGCTATCTTTATCAGGGAGCATTTGGTTAGTGCTCACCTGTGCACATGTATATGAAAGAGTCAAATTATCCGCTTTGGATTTTACATTTTTTGAAGGGTAAAAATTTGACAATAGAATGTTCTCACACAGTATCTTAAATTAGAAGTAAATTATAAGAGGTCTCAATAGGGCTGTGGTACTGGCAGGTGCACAGTGAGAGAGGCCACATAACAAAGAGGAAGCCTTAAGTCAAAGATACTTGCCTGTTTTATGTGTTACTGGAATCAAATTTTGTTGTTTTTGTCTTTAATATCTTGTTCTTTTGTGTTCCTTGTCTCTCAGTTAATGAAAATTGGTTTAATTTAAATATCAGAATATCAAATACCCCTCCCCATTAAAGACTTGACATGATCCTAATGGCATCTAGATAAACATGAATTATCTCTGACTTCAAAACAGCTATAGTTTAGCAGCAATTTAAACATATATGAAAGACATTTAGAAAAATCAATGCACTTGATTTGAATACTGTATTTAGTCTCCAAACAATGGTTTTGAACTTTAAATTAACATTTTATGATGTTGTAATGGACATTTATAAAAACATTGAGTCATTTCAGTTTAACATCTCTATATAAGTATTTCCCATAGAAGTATAAGAAAATCAGGGCATATCACAAAAGTTTCCTTATCTAGTTTAAAATTAGCTTCTTTTGATCTTTCAGAAGTTCGGTAAAATTTTTTGTTCTTTCATTTTAAAGGAGTGAGATCAGATTTAAGGGCATTTCCAAATCCCTGAATGTTCCAAAAAGTATGGGAAGGCTGTTGTTTCACTCTGCTCAGAAGTTCACTAGCTAAGCAATGAGTCACATAAAGGAAGAGGACGAAAGGAAAGCTTAGAAAGACCAAGGAGTAAGTGTTCTCCCTGTGATCTTCCTTTCCAATTCAGATGAAAATGGCAGGTGCTGATGTGAACTAAATTCCTATCTGATGTCGATAGAGTTCCTTCAAATAGTGCCCAATAGAAGAATTGCCATGAAAGAAACTTATGTTAAACATACATTAAAGACATATTGTACTATACCTGGTTTTAAATACTGAAACCAAGTTATTTAAAGGAGTTACGGGCAACCCCACCAGCATCCATGCTACCTGTTCTCATCTAAGATGAAAAGCAAAGCTAGCACTATTAGCTAAAAACACAGAATTGTTTCTTAGTCTTAAACAAAATCAATGGATAAATACACCAAAATGAATGCAGTGTGGTAGGTACCTTTATCACATCTTTACGTGCTAGAAATGTTTAAAGTTAAGAAGGAGACCTAAACATATTAATACAAAAATGGCTTTTGTTTCTACAGCACATCTTGAGGTAGACTGAAAGTGTTCTAAAAACAAAACAAAACAAAGAAAAAAAAAATGCTTGTTTCCTCAGTCTTTCCTCAGTAAACAGGAAGGGGTTCTGAAGGAGGGAGACTTTCTGTCCTTATTAATTCATAATTGCTTTGTTTCTCTCAGACTCATACCACACATCAGATAGTGGCCTTTCTATATTCTATTTCCTTTTGTCTCTTTCTTTTTGTTCTGTGGATGATAACGGATATCAAATCAATAGTTGTGTAGAAGCAGAAGATATAACATTCCCAGAGACACTGAAGACAGGGAATAGAAGCAACAATTCATTTTTCTGTCTCAGCTTAAATTGTATTTATACCACCTGCTATGCCTGTGGGAATGGAATCTGTGGGAGTGTCTTTAGACACAAAGTTTCTCTTTGTGACTTTCCTTTTTGTAGTCAGTGTGATAGGATTTTTTTTTTCTAAGAGAAGTAGCCTATGGCACTTGGCTGAGGAAATGAGACTTCAGTGAGTTATAGGAGACAAAGAGTGACAAATTAAAATGACAAGGTTGTCTTATAAGATTGTGATCTAGTGAAATGAAGTATTTCTGGCCCAGTCAACGTAGACAGCATTATGCTGTGTGGTAATAGATTGCAGGACCTGGGAAGCCTGTATATGTCTTAGAGATAACTGAATTTGTCACTATCAACACTCTTCCAAATTGTATCTTTTCCTAGCTCTCAAGAATATGGGTATGGGCAAGGGCTTTTCATATTAGTCAAGTGTTTTCAGAGAGTATGTTTTTCCTAAAAATATCTATCTTTCAAAATAATATTTTGATAATATTTTAATCATTGCTATGGAATTAATTTAAAACAGAAATAAAGAAGGAGGGGTGATGGTGGACTTTGTCTCTGTGTCTTACCTAATGTCCTCCTGTCTTTGCTCCCTCACAACTCAGGAACAGGTTGACTCCACTCTTGAATTGCATTCCTTCCTGATGGCCATCTCTAACTGGAATTAATCACACAAGCCTGAATTCTATCAACACTAAGTAAAAATGATATCTTTTCTTTAAAGAAAATGAAATGCATTCTATTAGGCCAAAGCTTAATTTGCCTAATCCACACTCAAGGTATTTAGTTGACCTAGTGTTACTAGTCTTAGTAAGGAAATAAGGGGTTCTTACTTGTGGGTTTGTAGTGTCATTAATAAAAGAATTTGAAAACAGACAATTTTATTAGAATTCAGAAAAAGAAAAAGAAAAAAAAAAAACAAGCAAACAGGGCAGGCAACTAAATCTTAGAAACAGCCAAGAGGAGAAACTTGAAAACAGTGAAAACCATGCCTGTTGGAGTTATGGTCAAGAAAGTCAGCTAGTTCACTGCTGAAGTTGACAAACAGCTGCAAGGACTGGTGGCTGAGGAGAGTGATGGACTTCAGATAAATATTGTGAGAGCCCAGGATGTCAGGGAAAACATTCTTAGGCTTTTGACCAATATCCACAGCTCGATAGAAAAGAGAGAAAAGGATTTGAGGTAGAACTCATAAAAACATGGATAAGCTTGATCGTGAGAGCTGCATGATAGGGGTTCTGTGAGCAAGTGGCTGCTATTGTTTTAGTTTTTCAACGAGCTCTGCAAACATTTTGCCCTGTTCTACTGCCTCCTGCCTTAACTATGCCTTCTTTTCCTTGTAAAGTGAGACAGAAAATTAATCCAGGTATTCTAAGCATTCTTTCTTCTAGAATACTGAAAATATGTATGTGATATATATACATTTGTGTATGTATATATGCAATTCTAATCTGTCATCACATTCCATATTTTTTGTGGATAATCATGGTCAGTCATAATATGTTGATGTATTAGAGTCAGCTGTAGTATATTTATTTTGCATCTTGGAAATATTATAAGATTTCTATAAGACTGAAAACAAAGGCAAAGTACAACTCCCTGAAAAATCATAGATGAGTCCTTCTGGGTTTAACCATGCTTCTTCTTTCAGGATTATATATGCATCTTTGATTAGTTACATCCTTTACAGTACTCCCTGGCATTCACTAAAAAACTAGAGACTGGAGTGTCACACATCGTCACAGTTGTAATAATGGTGTTATTATTATATTTCTATCTTTCACTAGTTAGACTATATAGTGTTTGCTATATCTTATGGCCATTTAGACAGTTTCCACTTTTCTAATACCAAAATGTCAATGTTTACTATATAACTTGCTTAAACTTTGCATAAAGTAATGACAGATGCTTGTAATGTTGTAGATACATATAATTCCTCAAGATTTTTAAATCTGTTTCATAATCACCCATCAAAGTACACTTGTACAGTCCTTTGAATTTGAACAAATTTGATGGGGCAGTATTTATTAAATCACAACACAAATGAACAGGCAGTGTATAGTTATCCCTAGGAAACAAAAAGTCCCCTATGATGACCAAAGAGGAATTTGTTAATATCTTAATAATAGAAAGAAATAGGAATTATCTCTGTAAATCCCCCCCTCCTAACTCAATGAAAAAAAATTTAAAAAGTTTGTCACTCAGTTTCTTCCTTAGATTCCTCCAATGTATTAAATACAGGAAAAGTACAAACCATAAAATATTAGAAATATAATAAAACATGTAAAATTTCAATATGCTCAGGTAAATATCCATGAACACATCTTTCTTTGGTAAATTTAGTGGTTTTAAATTACATTATGCTCATCAGGTATTTTTCTTCTATAAGCAATGGAAAGAAAGATGAATTACTTCAGCATCAAAGACAATGTTGAATGAATGAACACGATGTTGCTCACAGTAGGCTCAATTGAATTTAAGGAATTTAAGATGAATAAACAATTTCAATAAATTGAATTAATTAGAATGGGCTTAAGTGTGCAAGCATTTCATTTTCAGGAATTGCACACAATAATTTGCCCACAAAATGCTGGTGTATAATTGCCTAAAGCCAGAAAATAAAAAAGAGAAAAAGCTGAAAACCCATTATGTTCCTATTAACAGTCTACCTAAACTAATTAACTGCTATTTGAATTTTCACACCTCAATTTCATGATCTTTCTTGCCTCTAACTTCTGAGCCTAAAAAACAACAAACAAACAAAAAAAAAAAAGTATTTGGAAGAAAACAGTTCGGAAAAAAACTTTAGACTACTCCATTTTTCGATTCATCTACTCCATTTCTCCTTTCATTTATTTACCCTGATTGACACTGTTTCATCCAATATTATACATGAACTCATGAGCTAATCAATGTTTTGAACACAAATAAAATAATAAATCATATTGTCTACAGCTATGAATTTAGTCTAATTGTGATAAACTTATGAACATTTGCTAATAGATGTCACAATGATTAGATACTCAAAAGAAGCTCATTGAGAGGTTTTCTTTAATTTTTGTCTGGATGTGAAGACATGAAACTGTCTGCTAAAGTTAGTATCAATTTATGGACACACTTTCATATGAAATGGTATTCTCTCAATTATGCTTGATTTTACAGAGAAAACATACAGATAAAAAGATTGTAGGTCGTATTTCTGTAAAGAAGAAAATGATTGAATGCCAACAAAACCCAGAAAGAAAGTGGTTCCACAAATTATGTGAACTCTCTAATATTTGCCTATTTGTATTATATAAATGGTTATTGAATATGGTTTAAATAGATTTTAGTCTGGACTGATTTATGTATTCCATTCCTATATATTCCAGTTTATAATAGTATTAAAATATCTTGACTAAATTTCCAAATCTTATAGATTTTCTACCACATAATTCCATGTTGACTGTAACTTTGAAAATTTACAATTTCTATATCTTTATTATTTCTACCTTGAGCTAACACTATCTTTTTAACAAAATAACAAATAGATACTATTGAATGTATAATTATTCTCAGATTGCTATCACATAACTCTCTTCTAATACATATTCTGATATTTTCTTTTTTTTATATATATACTTTATTTTTTTTTCTTCAAGTTACATCTCAGTCCCAAACCCCTCCCGTCCCGCCCTTCCACCCTCTTCCCCCCAGAAGTTTTCCCTTTCAGTCCAACAGATGGTTCCTTCTCTTATAACAGTAAGTATTATACAAAACAACAGATATAAATATGCCACATTTATGAGAGTTAAATGGCCCAGTATACCTTCCCAATGTCCAGTTTATACATATTTGGCCCCTGACTTTAACATTCTACTATCTAACCATCTCCATGAGTTTAAAGGTCTATATCTGACTCAACATTCATATTAACTTGCAACACACTTTTAGGAGTATCTTCTTAGATCTATAACACCCTCTTGATTCCTAAACAACTCAAAATTTAACTATGAGACTCTAGCTGTCTATTCTTCAACCACCTCAGAGACCTGAGAGGGATAAATATCTCTGCTTATATAGGAAGTGCAGGGCCTGCAGCTTCCAAAACTAAGAAAGGACATACCAATGACTGCCTGGACAGTTCCCATTTTCTCTCCATACATTCCTACATCAGTCTTCAGCCTTTGGGTCCTGTTTCTCTGACAGACATTTGTTGTAGAGCAGGGATTATGAAGGACTTACCTACCCTGTCTTGGCAGAGTTAGGCTGTCGACTTCCCTGCTACCAAGTTTTGTCCTTTTTGGACAGCAGTCTGTCTGCAGTTGGTGCAAGGGGTTTTTTCATGCCAAGAGATAGGCTTGCCACTAATTCAACCATCTTACAGTGGAGGTTCTTCGATGCTTATCTTCTACTTGGAGTAGAATAGGGGGTGCTGTCAGGCGCTGATACGTCTCGATATCAAAAAAAAAAGAAAAGAAAATCTTAATTTAAGATAACATCTTTGAATGCCATATTCTGCAGATCTCTTGGGGTGTTTGAAGATGCCCTATCCATCTCTTGTATTTAGATAAGCAAATGTTGCTTGTCTCTTAGCAACTTGATTACTGGGTAGTTTAGAGAATATCTGTGATAGACTGTCATAGTAGCTAACAAAGTGACATGTTTGCATGACTAGGAGTTTGTTTTACTTAACTATCCTAGACCGTTTTAGACGGTTGGTATCAAGAGGCCAGAGCTTCACTTTTTATTTTTAAGTATCTCTAGGTATGATACCATTAGGAAGCGTTACCTTTAATTTTGTATCAATATACAAAGATCTACTCAATTGTGGTTAAAAATACTCTTAATTATGTATCAATATATAAAGATCAATGCCTATGTAGCCCAATACAATCTTAATATTACGTCCATATACAAGGGTCTATACCATTGTGGCCAACTGTAATCTTAATTTTGTATCAATATACAAAGATCACTACCGATGTAATCCAATACAATCTTATTTTTGCACAATAAACAATGGTCAATACCACTTTAGCCTAATAAACTACTAATTTTGTATCAATACACAAAGGTATAAGGGCATATTCAATAATCTGCCCCTTCTTCTTGGACCTTCCTGTGCTATGTCTATATCTCATTTTTCTCAAGCCTATGCACTCCTACATAGGAGGGGAAGAAGGATACAGAAAAGGAAAAGTAGGAAGTCCCTGGGGCTAACCTTCAAAACCCATTAAACAGGACCATTTATCAGCTTGTAATCTCTTCCCTTAAATATCGGAGTTTTCAGTTATCCTTCAAATAACCAAAAAGAAGGGCAGAGAAACAACTTCCCCACCCTCTGGGCATGGGAGGTCGCTCTCTTAAAGTGACTTCCTGCTGATTTGGGTCTTAGTAGACCTGTTTGGGGCCCGAACTCAAATGGAAAAAATGATTAAAAATGTTAGTACAATCCTTTTATTTACAGTCCTTCTGTTCTCAGCTGTTTAGATGACCTAAGGGGTTTGTAGGCAGAAGCTGATCTTGCAGGCTTCACTGAGGTTCCGGCCGGGGCATTTTGTAGAGCTGAACGGTCCCAGTGACATTGGATTGCCGTGCTGGTTGCAGGCCCCCTATGGAGACAGCAATTAAGGAAGTCTGCCAGGCAGAATCAACTGGGTCACTCGTCCTCCTTGGTGCCTGATTCTGCTCTCTGCTGAGGTTTCCGCTGTCCAGCCGTCCCCGGGCTCCCCTAATGGACGCTTCGGTTCTTATGGAAAGATAAGAACAGAGCCCTGCCCCAATCCCAACCCTGGGATAATTACCCTCTGTTTTTTTTTTTTTTTTTTTTTGGGGGGGGGGGGCTAGGTAGTACTTCTCCTGAAGCAAATTTGGCCTTCCGACAACATACAAAGCGTTATCTTTCAATCCGGGTTAAAGAAGAAATCATTCTGTCACCTTGGAGCTAAACCAGCTCCAGTGTATATATTTTGAGATCCCAAAGGACAATCTGCCTGAATCGAGAAGGCCTTTTGTAAATAGCCTCCAATCCTAGGTCCCTCCAAATCCCATGTGTGTGTCTCTGAACTCTAATTATTGGGATCAGAGACCTGTGTTTCCCATCTGAAGGGATCAAAGATGTGTTCCACAACTCCTGGATCGAAGTCTTTCTCTATTTAGAGTTTGCCCTGCATCAGGCTGACCCTGAGCTCCGGGATCTGCCCGTTTCTCTCTCCAGTGTGCTGGGAGCTGGGACCAAGGGTGTACTCCTCTTGAATGGTGGGACCAAGAGTATGCACCCTCACCACCCCACTCCGTATGACTCCAGAATACCTAAGACCACCAACTCTACCGTGCTCCCCTGTCTCCGCTGAAGTCAAAGGCATGGGCCAACACCACAATTCTCTTGTATTTTACCTTAGCTCCACGTCTTCTCGTCACCTTGAGGTCTGCAAAACCAGGCTGAACGGCTGTATCCTCTTATCCACTATTCCATTCACAGTGTTTCAGCCATGCCCCCTGTCTCTTTTTTTTTTTTTTCTTTTTTAGTTAATAAGTTTATTTGCTTGTTGCTTCAGGTTACATCCTTATCATATTGTCCTCTTTTCCTGCTTTATCAGCCCCACCCTCCCATGCTCTACCCCCTGACCCTTCCCTCTTGTTCCTCTGGGGAGGAGTGTCCCTGCCTAACAGTCTCTCACCACAGATCAGGAGTCATATGAGGGCCAAGAGCCTCTTCATTCTCCGGGGGCCTTCGAGGCAGTACTGCCAGTGAAAGGTGTCTCCTTGCTACAGGGGGAATACTAAAAAAAAGACCAACAAACACACAAACCCACAAATACAAAGAATATCAACAAAAAAAGAGAGGAAAAAGAGAAGGGAAAAGGAAAAAGAAAAAAGAAAAAAAGAAGGAAAAAGAAAAAGATTAAAAAAAATTTATGTCCATGTTCCTTTTGGTGTGTTGGTTGTAGTACAGATATCCTGTGCAATATAGCTAAAATCCTACCATAAGTGAATAGATGCCATGTGCATCCTTCTGAGACTGGGTTAGCTCACTCAGGATGAGCTTCTCTAGATCCATCCATTTGGTTGCAAATTGCATGATTTCATTGTTTCTGATAGCTGAGTAATATTCCATTGTATAGATGTACCACAATTTTTTAATCCATTCTTCAGTTGAGGGACATCTGGGTTGTTTCCAATTTCTAGCTATTACAAATAAGGCTGCTATGAACATAGATGAGGAGACTTCCCTATGTCTCCGTGAGAGGTCCTCTGGGTATACACCCAGAGGACCTCTCACGGAGACATAGGGAAGTCT